>APFE031008376.1:262422-287962 GCA_000404065.3 Pinus taeda | reverse complement strand
ATCTAAGCTTTTCATGAGGTGAAGAAGGGATTTCATGCTGGGAGGATGACGTTGGGTTAGATCAATGGGTTGTAATCCTCTCTTCTATTCTTTCTATCAATAAAGCTATTCGAGTTTTCCTCCACATTCTTGTACGTCTGAGTTAATATATACATTTGTGTGGTCAATATATATCTGATCCTATATTGCTTATGATTGTAGATCTCTATGCTTTGATGGTATTATGTTGCTTTGACTCTACAGGTGTTCTTTGAAGCGAGACAAACAAGGAAGGAGTGGCAAAGATCTGTCAAAGGGGAGAGGAAACAAGCAAGGATCCAAGCGAAAGACTGAGGTTGGTACTCTTTGCTTCTCTCTCATCTACTTATCATAAAGGAAAACATAAGTAACTTTTGTTTGTTTGTTTCTAAGATAGCTACCCATCTTAGTGGGACTAGCGGCTCTGAATGGACACTAGATTTCCCGATAACAAGACCTAACGGCTGAGATCGCACCTGATGGAGAAACTAGAATTGACGGGGGATTAAGCCACGATATGTAAGAATTTGAGGTCCGATTTGACCGACGAGGTGGCAGATGACTCATTCCACGACATAACCGAAGAATTGAACCGATGAGGAAAAAGCTGGCGCAGTTTGTAGGAGGACAAGTGGCCACTCCCTATGAGCCTGGCGATGACACCGAGACAGGGAACTCTAAGCGAAGATGCAGCAGGCGATCTGACAGAGCTGGAAGGGGAATCGAACAACCATGAGATCGAATGGCTTTAAATCCATGAACAGACAAAGCAGAAGACACCGAAGACAGGAGAAGAGAAAGGGAAGAAGACAGAGAAAATGAAGAAGAGACAGTGAAGCAAAAAGCATAAAGAAGGCAGAGGGCCGAGATAACTAAAAGCAGCGTCGAGCACCAGAGAGCTTGAGAGATTCAAGCCATCCCTGAGAGGATATGTTAGGACTGAGCACCACAATGGGCTCCTTCTATTAAACACCAGAGAGGTCAAGAGGTGGCAAGGAAAAGAGTCTGTGCACTCTAGTGGCTTGGGGAATCCAAAAACCACCCTGCCAAGCAAATTCTGTTCTAGGAGACTCATATTGAGCTCCTGCATTGTAATTCTCTGCTTTAAGATACAATAAACGAAGGCCACCACTGGAAGTTGGACCGGAGATGTAGCCCTAGAGGATAGGGTGAACTCCTTATTAATTGTTGTGTTCTTGTATTTGCTTACTGTGTTTCTCTGCTGTTTTCCATTTCAAGTGTCTGTGTATTTGCAATCTGATCGATCCATTACCTAAATAACATAGACACACACCAGCACATGATTCTGTAATACCTTCATTTAATACATCTTTAACTGAGATCACTCATAGGGTGATTTTCAGATCAACTGCTCTCTATGTTGATGTCTCTGCTACATGATTGACATATAAAATACATGAGCCTCATACATAAAATATTTTTTGTTATTAAATGAAAAATGTATTTATAAATAGGAAACATAAGTTTCAACTAAAAAAAAAACATTGGTGCACCCAAAACACGGTCATGCACCATCTCTAGTGCATTGTAAAACACAACCGCACTAGCATTGGTGCGCACATAAGTATGATGCACCGCTATTATTTCACAAATTTAAATTTGCATCGCGGTGCACCACACTTATGCACTAGTGTGCATGTATAACCATTTCGCACCGGTATAAAATGTTCAGGTTATTTGAATGCACTGATCTATAGCTATATTTTTAAACATTATTTTTGTGATGCGTTTGGTAAATATAAATGCACTAGGTGTAACACATCGACGTACAATTTTTATCTTTCTCGGTGTGTTTAAATTTACTAAATGCACTGTAACAATAACGGTGTGTTATGTTCATGCATCGAACCGTGGTGCGAGACGAAAATGTTGAGCGCACCGTGCAAGGATTTTTTTTCTTTCAAAAACAATGGCAATTTTAAGCTAATTTTCAATTCAAATATGCTAAAAAAATAAATTAGAGAGAAACATAGACATTACCTAGACATTTGGTCATCAAGGAATCATTACTAACGCATAATGGAGAAAAACAAATTTTACCACGGTTTGAAAAAATTGTAAAGTCAGGCAGTGATCATGGTAAGGAATGATGGTGAGCAAGAGAACCACCGACGTCACGATGCTTGCATGAGGTATTAGTAGCATCGGTGTTTTAGAGCTTTCTAGCATTGTAGATGGTAAAAATGAAATTTATGATCAGGAGGGTTTTTTTATTTAACCCTCCTCTTGTGTGTTACTATAACCGCATCGATGCGAAATATATCCATGAGCATTGAGTTCTTTTTTTAATTTAAAAATCTATAGTAGTGTTTTTGTTAAGTTGCCCCAGGACATTCTAATATAGTTATCGCATCGGTGCTTTGTCTGACGATAGTACCTTTCTTCTTTTTTTAATTGAAAATCGCCTAGCAGTGCTCTTTAGAAGATGCCCGAGGCATTTTAGTACATGTACCGCATCAGTGCATCGTTGGAAAATAGCACCATATTTTTTTTGAAATTTAAAAATTATAGCAGTGCTCCTTCTTGGTATACACTAGGGCATTTTACTACATAAATGGTGTCAGCGTTGTGGGTGTATATAGCACTGACAATTTGTAAAAGTAACATTTTTCCAGTGTTATCGATTATCATGCACTGATGCGTTGTGTTATTTAGTGCACCATGTTTTTTTATTTTATAAAAATAAAATTTTTTGCGGTGCACCATGTTCTATGAGGCATCGGTGCTTGTATGGATAGTAAAGCACTGGTGCATTTGTATATTGTAGACACACCATCTAAAAACATCGGCTAAAACATCCCCCCGCCCACCTCCATTACTGACATCCACTACAAACGAATTTTTGGGCTATTATTATAGGGGCTTCTACAAAAACCTCCACTAGAAGGTTTTTTCCTTGTAGCGTATATCCTAGACACAAGCATAGATAAGCTTGATACTATAATTGCAGAGCATAATATAATGGAAAACACTCCAAAAAATGGTAAATTCACCTAGAACAACAGAAGGACAAAACCAAGAAACATAAAAGTTGGACTATTTTTTAATCCACGTAAGTTTTATCACAAGAAGTTGAATGAATTTTTCTAAAAATTTCTCAGTTGCAGCTTTAGATCATAAACCCATCACCTTATTCATGGGAGAAAGTTTTAATTTGGTACCTCTTCCTCTCCACTACAATCCACATTGGTGCACCATAGAAGAGGATTAGCATATATTTCAAACTAGTGTTATAGGCCATTTTGTCGCATATGGTCAATACGCCTTCAAACGGGATCAATTCACATCCTTAAACATATTGTCATCATCCTTACACAAATCCCTAGGCATGACTCTGCTAAATCCCTAAGTTTTTGCTCTTGACTACTGAATTTCCAAGCTTTTAAGGCCGAGCACACCCTGGCCCTTTAGGGACCAACGTTAACCACCAGGTTGACCCTCTCTGCACCTGCACTGATCACCAGTAGGTTGCTCAATCTTGGGAGTGCGTTGATTCTAGAAATTCAGGAAAAATAAAAAAAATCTTGAAGCTTCCTAAGGTTGTTTCAACCATTTACTTAGATAAGAGCTTTGAATCCTATCTGATCCTACCTTGGAGTTTTCACCTCTTATCCCTTGAACTCATCCTACCATATCAAGTGGATCTCAAGCCTAGATTGGTAAATGGATAAGGATTCATGAGCTACCTCCCTCATATATATTTTTACAACCATCCATGGGCAAGGGGTTGGCTTTTGGAGATTGATTATACCCTCATGTTGTTACTTTGGAGCAGAGTTCATTTTCTTATGTCAAGCTCCTTAAAAAATGAAACAAGTTCTTGGAGTAGAGTTCCTTTTATTGTGTCAAGTTCCTTAAAAATTGAAACAAGGTCACGGAGCACAGTTCCTTTTCTTGTATCAAACTCCTTAAAAAATGAAACAAGGTCATGAAGAAAAGTTCCTTTTCTTGTGCCAAGTTCCTTAAAAAATGAAACAAGGTCAAGGAGCAAAGTTCTTTTTCTTGTGTCAAGCTCGTTAAAAAATGAAACAAGGTGTCATGAGCAGAGTTCCTTTTCCTCTCTCAAGCTCATTAAAAAATGAAACAGATGCTCTTTTAATTCGAGTCTTTTATTAGATCTTGTAAACTCCCAGTCGATTCTTTCACTCGATCTCATAAATGAACCTTCATTCCATCCACCTGTTAGCAACCAGTAGTCTACTTAGGTGAATGATCTGAATCTTGGGGGTATGTACCTCGAATTGAGTCATTATGTTGGGGGAATGCAAACTTATTTCAAGCACAATTTGTCCAATTTCAAGCTTGTGTAAAAATGAAACCAATCTCAAGCATAGTTTCCCATGTTTCAATCTTGTGTAAAAAAATGAAACCATTGTCATCCTATCCTTTGTGATTGCTATTTTTATCAACCTGTTTTTGCCATATGAGCCTTGGTTTTCTCATTCCATCATCGCCATTTGCTTGGCCGATCATATGCTTTCACTTGGTTGTTTTACCCTCTCCTAAGTAACCGTTGCGATGAGTGGTCTTATTAGCCAACCTCTTGACCTCTATGTTCTTTAGAAATTCCATCATGATCGGAACCAATTTTTATCCTTTTATACCCCTTGTTCCTCCAAGAGGAGTTCTCTTTCAACTCTTTTCAAACTCCCAAAATATGAAAATATTATCGAGAACTTATCTTTTCTAACTCGTTAAAGTAAATGAAAATATGTCTACTCAGTATAATTTTAACCCTTTTCCAGACTGAGATAGAATACTTATGAAAAAGGAATACCTTATTAGAACATGGCTAAGAGGATCTACTAAGTATTGTTTTCTGCCTTTTCAGACTCAAGAGATTATCTATGAAAAGGAACCTTTGGAGTTTTCTTTTTCGCCTCTTTTTCAAACTCTCTAAACATGAAAAAGATGTCAAGTTTTCACCTTTGTTGGACTCGTAAAAGCATCGAACAACGATGGACTTGTTGATCATGACAGGACTGAACCACTCCTTCTCTAGGTTCATTAAATATTCTTAGAGGGGATTCATCCAAAGGATGAACTTACAAATCAAGCATATTTTATCCTCCTCAATCTTATCAAAAATAAAGACGTACTGACGAGTAATGGTTGGGGAAATTGGGAAAACAGGGTACTCCACTTGTTAATGGCAGCGATTCTCTCTTGAACATGACACTCTTCCACTTCATCTTCATGGTTGTTGGGTTGGGAAGTCTACTTATCTTTTGGTTTATCATACTGTTTCAAAGCCTTCATTTTGGTTTTGGATCACTGCTGCCAACTCCATTTTAGTGTTGTTGTTGTGCTCAAGACAAGTTATTTAGTCATTACCTATTACAATACTATTAAGCCTTCATTCCATGTCTACCATTCCTGATCTAGTTTCGCATCAACATCATTCTGATCATTCTGTCTCAAATCATCATACCTGTTTCATGTTGTTTATGGTGGATACATCAAGGCCCTCCTACAACGAGTCACTTCCTGTGGACATCAGCTCAATATCCGGGAAGTTGATTTAGAAACATCCCTTTGGTACCTTGGTGCTTGCATACGTCAATGACAAGTTTCCTCGCTCTCGGTGACAATTTTACATCATTGGCCTTCGACTGAAAGATTCAGTTGGTGTTCGACATCAACTCACTCATTCACACCATACAAATTGTACTAGAGTAGCTTAAGAGCTATTAACATCATCGATGGTTTCTTTCACGTCTATTAATGACTTACATCATTAGCTGGTAATTAGATGATGCTACCATGTTTGAGTCTAGCTCATTAATTCACATGGTTAGACTCGTACATTGGTTGGTCGTGTGAACAAGATAAAAGACCCAAGATCTAGTTTCATCCATTCGGGCTTTTCAGGAGTAATACAAGGTCATAATGTATGATGGCAATGATCATACAAATAGTCATCCAATCATGGGTCTGCCATCAGTCATTTGTGGACATGTTTTTTGGTCATTATACATGTAGTGTTAGCTTATGTGTTGAGCACGGGTACGCCTCCCTCAGCAAAGACATCATGATGTAAATGTATTGTAACAGAGGATGATCTCGCTGGTTGTTCTTGATCCTAACTTGTCACAAGGTACTTCAGTCATCAGTTGTCATTTCTAAGTTTTTGCTTTAGGGGGCAATCTGTTATATGCCATTTTATTGCATCTAGTCAATAGGCCTTCAAATGGGACCAATTCACATTCTTCAACATATTTCCATCATCCCTACACAAATCCCTAAGCATGAATATGCTGAATCCATGAGTTTTTGCTCCTAACTGCTGAATTTTCAAGCTTTTAAGGCCTAGCGCAACCTATCCCTTTAGGGACCAACGTTGACCACCAGATTGACCATCTTTGCACCTGTGCTGATCACCAGCAAGTTGCTCAGTCTTGGGGGTGCGCTGATTCTAGAAATTCAAGAAAAATAAAAAGAATCCTGAAGCTTCCTCTTCCAGAAGCTTCCTGAGGGTGTTTCAACCATTTACTTTGGATAAGACCTTTGAATCCTATCTAATCCTGCCTTGGATTTTTCACCTCTTATCCCTTGAGCTCATCCTCCCATCTCAAGTGGATCTCAAGCCTAGATTGGTAAATGGATAATAATTCATGAACTAGCTCCCTCATTTATATGTTTACAACCATCCATGGGCAAGGGGTTGGCTTTTGGAGATTAATTCTACCCTCATGTTGTTACTTTGAGATTCATTATTCCATGCATTAGGGTGACATAGAAGAATACTTTGTGGCAAGAAAAGGACAAGCCAACTTGGGAGAGCTCCTCTACAGTATCAACTCTTATTTTTTGTTGTAACTCTCTCTGTTTCTATTAATACAAATAGTATAATGTTTTCCTATATATGATGTTATAATTTCATGTATTTCAATACCAAGTTGATATATTGAATGAAGTGATTAGATTATGCTACATATATGTCGTAGATATTTGACTTGTCTTGTTTGATTGTGCAGGTTCTAATTATAACAATCGGAGCTAGGATTGGAGCAAACAATCCGAGGAAGGAGCAAATCTTGTGACAGATTAGAGGTAGGCCTCATACCATCATTCAATTACTTTAAGGAATACATTGTTCCCTTTACTTTCTATTGTTCTAGGTCAATCCACCACGCCTAGGGAAGATACTTATGTTCGTAGTCGTAGATTCCATATAACAACATAGAAGACAAAAATTAACGAGTCACCAAGATTCATATGGGAAACCAACTTAAATATTGTTAAAGTAGCACTAAAATATGGGGCAAGAGCGAGCTACAAGGAGCCAGAACAGGAAAATATCGAGCTACAAAAAGATCTCCAAATCGTACATGCAAGATTGAAGACTGGAGAATAAACTATAGAATTGTAGACTAAAGAAAAAGAGATTTATTGGAGACTTTACCAAAGTAACAGAAAAGAAGAATAGAGTTGGAAGATTAAGTCTAAAAGCATGCGGTTACAAGCTAGTGACAAGAACACAAGCTTCTTCCACAACCAAACCAGAGAAAGAAGAATAAAAAGTAGAGTAGATGTGATAATTGGTGAAGGAAAAATTACCATTGAAGCACAAGAATCGATCAAAATGGAAGGTCATCGGCATTACAAAATTCTCCTGACAGTAGGTTTAGAGTCAGACAGCTTCAAAGAGCTCTTTAGAACAACTCCTAAAATTGTGACGAAGGAGATCAATGTAGCTTTAACTAAGCCAGTGGACAAAGATGAATTGCAAAAAGATATTTGGAGCATACGCCCAAACAAAGCGACGAGGTCAGGTGGCTTCACTATAGCATTCTTTCGCACATTTTGGGATCTCATCAAAAAATATTTGCTCAAAATGATTCATTGGAATCAAATCAAGTGCAAAATTGGAGGTAATACCAATTCTATTTTTGTTGCTTTGATACCTAAAGAATTTAGGCCCACTTCCTTTAACCATTTTCATCTTATGTCCTTGTGTAACTCTTATTACAAAATCATAACCAAGATCCTTGAAATTCATCTCAAAATTCTTCTCCCCCAGCTAATCTCTGAAAGCCAAGGTGGATTCATAAAAAATAGGCATATTGTGGACCATATTCTTTTAGTCCAGGAAGCCATCTAGTCCAGCCTATCCTCATATGAGCAAGGTTTAATTCTAAATATTTACATGGCCAATACCTCTGATAGGGTTAGACACTCCTTCCTCTTTGTTGTCTTAGATAATTTTGGTTTTGCCATCGAATTTATTGATCTCATCAAGGCATGCATCCAAAAGCCATGGATAGCATCCTTGGTGAATGGAAGGCCAAGAAAAAAATTTCAGAGCACCCAAGGGCTAACACAAGGATGTCCAATATCTCCATTCCTTTACATCATCATGGCATAAACTCTCAGCAAGAAGTTGGAGCATGATAGACAAATAGGGCTTCTCACAGGAGTTCAGTACAATAGAGGAACTAAAAGTATGAACCGTTCCCAATTTGTTGATGGTACTCTGCTCATAGGTGAAGCATCCCCCACAGTGGCGAGAAGATTCAAGTCCACCCAGGACCAATTATTGGAGGCATCGGGAGGAATTCTCAAGAGTCTAAAGACTTGCACATGTGGTTGGAACACATCCCCTAGAATTCTTCAACGCATTTCTCAAATATTTGGAGTACCCTGCAAAATGGAGTGGACTCGCTTTAAATACTTAGGCATGTCGATATCTGAGGAAAAATTTAAAATTGAGATCTGGATCGAGATCATAGACAAAATGAAAAGGAAGCTTCAACAGTGGGGAATGCACTGGCTAAATTTGGTAGGCAAGATCATCCTAATCAAATATGTATTATTAGCCCTCCCCTTGTATTAATTTACAAGTTTGCAAGCCCAACAGGCATACAAAAGCAAATAGAGATCACCATCAGGAAATTTCTCTGTTAGGGAGGAAAAACATAAACAAAAAAATTCAGTCTACTCAGTTGGAAAAAAATTATAGCACCATATGGGAGAGGAGGAATAGTCGTTAAACATCCAATAATGATGAATTTAGCTATGGGAGTGAAAATAACATGGAGGCTAATAGTTGAAGGTCCAGTGTGGTGGAAGAAAGTTTTAGAAGAGAAATACATGAGTTCCAATCGACAACAACTCCTACAAGCTTAGATTCCCTCCATACCTTGTTCGAAATTTGGAAATTATGGAGAAAAAAAACCATTCGTCTCATTAAAACCCACACCTCCAAAATTCTAAGGGGAGGACAAGATATCAATATTTGGGACAAAAACATCATGAGAAAGCCAAATCTCTCCTCCATTCTAGAAATCCAACACCTTAGGAATTAGCTTGTAGGAAGAGGCATTACAAAACTAGATCAACTTTCATATTGGCATCAAAACGTAACACCCTCCTCCCATATCTACCCAAGTAACCGGCCAACCGGGGTAAACATGCGATGAGAGGCTACTATGATTAGATTCAACCTCCTATGTGACCTTGAGGAAATGGAATCGACAGAAACACAACATATAGACTTTCCACATCAGCTACAGGACCCCTGAGAATCATCCCAACACTTTAGGCAGATTACCCTTGGGTCCCACTGAATTTTTTGATCACTTGACCTTAGGACGCTCTCATGACATAGGCGTACCAGCGTCCAAGAGGCTCTGGATGCTCTCATGCTATAGGCATGCCAGCATCCATGGGCTATTTTGTCTAATTCTGTGCCAACATCGCTGGGATTTAAGCCACTTTTTCAGGCCCAGAGCCCAGGTCACTGCCCATAATGGAATGACACCTTCAGAACAGTAAAATAATAGCGAAAAAATGAGGCAAAAGCAATTAGTTGAACAAGCCCTTAACCAGATCCGTATTAGCCATGACATGCATTTCGTCAAACATATCACAAATATGTAATCTATAGGTCTAAACAATCAGATTTAATCTTATGGATCTCATACTTATCTAAGAATCACTAAGAACCATTGTTCCCTCATGTCGTTTGTTTCATTGTCATTTATTAGGTCATAGATGCATTTTCCATTCATTTACAAGTAAAAACATGATGAGAGTCATACATAATTGTTGTCATAAAACATATACATACCTAGCATAGTAACAACATAAATACCATAAATACATCAAAGATAGAATCCACATATAAACCAGTACATTTACACATGAAAACCAAGGGAGTGAATTTCTAATTGATGAATATAGAAACCAACCGGGGAAGGGACTACCATGTTCCACCTGACCATAGATTGGTTAAGCCAAATCTCTCTTCAACCAATCACCCCCGTGCCATATTCCAAGCATTAATGTGGGACTCAAAACCAACCAAAAAAAAAAAAAACCAAATAAGCATGGATGCTACCGGAGTTCTCCACCTACACAGTGAGGAATTTGAGTGCCTCTTAGTCTCTTAGGCTTTACCGTAATCCACATTCTGTCCTAAGGATCACTAGGCCCTACACCGAGACCCACTCCCTAGGCTTTACCGTACATCCCATCCTGGGACTACTAGGCCCAATGGAGAGAAATCCACCTCTTGGCTTTACCATATATCCCGCAATTCACCGGCAAGGATTCCTAGGCCCACCGAGGTACACAATCCTGGCTTTACCACAACCCACAGTCTAGCTCAGGGGTTACTAAGCTAGTGGCTTTACCATGATCCACAATTTGGTTCAAGGACCACTAAGCCATGTGTTTATCATTTCAGATATCCATGCCACTCAGCGTCGAATCCATCTAGCAATCCAACTCAACCGAAGTATGAGAACAAGTGACACCGTGGCTATCCAGAAATGGTAAGGCTAGGCTGATAACACTATCACACCTAGAAAAACCCTTGCCATAATAGAAAAGAACCACATGCAATACCATGCATGACAAATATAGCAAGGAAATCACAAATGCAAATCGATACCTACAAAGAATATGGTTGTGGTTGTTTGATTCTACTCTTCCTTGCTTGATCCTTTCTTCCTCTTGCCTTCTTTGACTTTCTTGATCTAATACAAAAGCTTACACATTGTTCCTCATAAGCCTTTTTATAAATGAGGCCTCTATTTCTTCATTTTCCATTATTTTCCTTCATTTTCCTCCTCACATGCAACCTGTGACCTTTCACTTTCCTTTTCTCCTAATTTCAATTATTTTCATAAATAAATGTGTCAAAAATGCCATTTTCCTTTCCAAAGCCTTAGCCATTGCCTTTTATGATTTCCTTTAACCATAATAACCCAAATGAACACCTACTAGGATGTTTTTCCCACCATTCAGCTTCTAATACACATCCCAGCAACCATGGCCTTATATATTTTACATGGATTTTAACGAGGGTTGTTGCAGAACCCTCCCCCTTAGGGAAACACCGTCCTCATGTTCAATGACACCTATAACCAACATGACTGTTGAAAACAAAACATATTGCCCGTGGAGCTTATAACATAGCTCGTTGCAATATTTACAATGACCATTTGCTAAAACATGACAACAATACCATTTGTTCGAGCTTTACAACATAGCTCATGATGATATTTACAATAATAACCACATATACACACATAAACATTTTCTTCACTCAACAATCAATCATATTGTCTATGGAGCTTTATAAACTTGCTCGATACATTATTTATAATAATACACACATATGCACATTTGTTCAATCAACAAATGAAAGGATACAATGCTTGCATCCACAATAAGGGAATCTAGAGGCTCACACCTCCACCCTCAAAGTAATACTAGGATTCACCTCCTTCCCAGGAAGTCTAGAATCCATGGTATCACTTGCACACCGTTTACACGGTACCACCTACACATCGTGTACACGGTACCACCTGCACACCGTGTACACAACGCCACATGTACACGACACCACCTGTACAACGTGTACACAAGACCACATGCACGACATGTACATGACACCACATGTACACAACATCACATTCACGACATGTACACAACATGACATGTACATAGCACCACATGTACAACATGTACACAACACCACATTCTCACAACACCACTTGTACAATCATGCACACAACACCATATGTACATAACACTACATATACAACATGTACATAACACTCTATGTACACAACATTGCATATCCAACATGCGAACAACACTGCATATCAATCATTCCCACAATACAATATGTACACAACACCGCATATCCAACATGTATATAGCACCATATTTACCCAGCACTGCATATGCAATATGCACATAACAGTATCAATACCACCCTGTACATAACATTGCATAAACAACATGCACACACACTATATATACACAACACCGCATGTGCACAACATCACAGATGCAACATGTACAACATATGCACAACAATAGTGCCACACATCCAAAACCATATTGTCTCTACCAAGCAACCTTGCTTCCAGTGTCTCTCTGTCATCCATGCTTATCCTAGCATGTCACGCATCACATTGTTTTCATTTCGTTGATGTATCTCTCAGCATTAGCATGTCCATAACATAAACATAGACATAGTATAATCACATAATATCAATTCATATCCACATGATATTGACCTCAAAGATCTATCATACTACTCTTCCCACTTGATTCCTCATGAACCAGGAATTTCTTCATGTCATTCACTTGCATAAGTAATCATTCTTCCACAAGAACGATTCCTGAGGACCCTATCAGATAGTGACATAGATACATACATATATATAACATTAGCACCAAATAGTCATGATCTTGTCATAAAACGACATTCCTACATACATACATGTATACATATATATACATCGACACAATCATGATCACAACATAACTAACAGATATCATAAGTTCAAGGTTAATAGAAATTCCTTTATCGGCACACACCATGCACAACATTGAGAACAATCATTCCCAACATAGCCAAGGAATTTGATGCCTCAGATCCATTCACTTCACCTTTCATGTTTACCTTTCCCATGGTTGTCCCATCATCGTCTATTCACACCAATGGACCTAACCAATCCAACTGGCTGTCATATTCTTGCCTTCAACTTCCTTTATACATGCACCGACTTCATCTGAGTCTTACATTGCCTACTATATTTCATTCAACTCTCCCCTAGCTCCACTAACTTTCTTCTTTCCCAACCAATTCCCAAGACTCTCAAAACAATAAAGGCAAGACCAAGAAGCAAACAAGAGGAAAACCAACAATACGACACCATAAACAAAGTGGCATGATCATGCACTAGACATAACAAAAATGCAAATCAAGGGCAAGAAAATCACAAAAGACCAAAAGCACAAGACTAAAAATAGACACCATGACTCAATCCCCATGGTTCCCAGTGCTTCCAAAGGAAATCTCAACCTGAGCCTTCTCCAAGAATTCATGGCAGTCTCTTTGCCATGCAATCCCCTACATCACATTGTCATAAACACATAATTTTCAGTGCATAATTAAACATAACAATAAACCAATTACCTTACCTTGTTGTGTCAGGCACGCTACTTGCAATTGGACACATCCACGCCATCTCTCAAGGGACTCCACTTCCCTTGACAAATCCACCTGTAATTAGAGACTAGCTAATATGCATGTCAAATACATGTTCATGAATCCATCACATATCCACATAATGTCAGACAAGATTAAGGTTAAGAGGACTTCTTAAATGCAAAGCACCCATTCGTTTGGAATTAGGGTTTCCAAACCTAGTCAAAAGAATTCTTGCCCAATTCCCTTCTTTTACCTTTTTCTTGCTACAATTGAGTCTTACTATGTACTGTCACATCACCCAATGGATAGTTATATAAACAAATCAACTATTAACTTGTCATGTTATTACCAAGCACGTTTCCTACAACTGTTCACACATGTCAACCACTTGTTCCAAATATCAAGACAATCATATCTATCATTTTGAAATCAAACTTTACCAAGACTAACAATCATGTCATAATCCATAGTCAACTCATAGTCATTAGACATAATGCTACAATTGTCACCTACTACACTCAAGTACATATCAACTGTCTCAACACATATGTATTAGTACAATCATCTTAAAACAAGATCATTGGAACACATACTCATATTATGCAATTCATCAAACATTCAACCAACTTGCAAACATACCATGTTAAATAAATCAACTAGACAACATAATAGACACCAAACACTCAAACACCAAATAGATGTCATAATCAAACAAAGCACAAAGTATACGACATAAGAAAGTTCATACCTTAATATATCTCAGGGGAGACGATCTTGTCTGCACAATCAATCCAGTTTAGCACGATATAACTTCACAACATATCAACTCAACCACAAATAAGGTCATGATACCCATAATAGTCTCTAACTAACATGTCCCCATCATAAGCTCATAAAAATTTATCATTCATACATAATAATCACATCTGCGCAGTCAGTCTAGATTAGTATGATAGAATATCACAACATATTAACTCATACCTGAATGTCATAACCCTAACCATTCACATAGACCAATCTCACTTATTATGATACATATAACGTCAAGATCTTAATGTAATAACCCTAATCATCAAGTTACTAGCATATAACAACAACAAGTTATATATTATACTCATTAACAACATATAACCTAATCATCAAGATAACTATCATGTAACAACAACAAGTTATAGATCATGTTCATCAACACCATATAACCTAATCATCAATCTAACTATCATATAACAACATCAAGCTAACCTATAACATACTCATCAACAACATATAACATAATCATCAAGTTATCTAACATAAAACAAAAATAGTAATGCATACAAGCACAGGTTATTATCATTCATGACTATCCGACACATGTGCATATGACTACACTAATCAACTAGCATCTACCATATATGTAACTATAAAATCAATATAATTAAGGCATACACATAATTATAATGCACATAACAATCCTTAACCTACATACTTGCATGCCCAACATCCAAACTTATAGACGACATGCTCTTGCTTTGAGGTGTAATGATGCAACTTCACTTTGCTGATCTGCATCTCCTGCTCTATCTTAGCCAACACATTAGCATCATAACATACCAATATCATCACAATGACCTAATTGCATACAATGAATTCACAATGCATGTCTAATCTACCATGCATGCATAACCATAACCATGACAATGCATGCACAACATGTAGACACTAACATGCATAACAAATGCATATACAACCATACACTCATGACGACACATTCAACAACAACACCATCAATCTTCACATGGTGACGTCAGTATAACCATGATCAACACCATGCAAATGCAACAAGTGCATGGACTATAACCATAAGGAACACATATGCAACTGATATGAATTCATGACCATCACACCGCCCATCTAGTCTGTGGGGTGAATCATGCTCTGATACCACTTTGTAACACCTTCCTCCCACATCTACCCAAGTAAACAGGCAACTAGGGTAAACATGTGATGGGAGGCTACTATGATTAGATTCAATCTCGTATGTGACCATAAGGAAATGGAATTGATGGACACACAACATATTGACTTTCCACATCAGCTATAGGACCCCTTAGAGCCATCCCAACACTTCAGGCAACTTGCCCCTGGGTCCCACTAAAGTTTTTGATCACTTGACCTCTGGACACTCTCATGACATAGGCCTGCCAACGTCTAGGAGGCTATGGACGCTCTCATGCTATAGGCATGTCAGCATCTAGGGACTATTTTTTCCAATTCTATGCCAGCATCCCCGAGATTTAAGCCACTTTTTCAAGCCCAGATCCCAGGTCACTGTCCAAAATGGAATGACATCTTCATAATATTAAAATAATAGGGAAACAATAATGCAAAACCAATTAGTTGAACAAGACCTTAACCAATCCCCTACTAGCCATGATAGACATTTCATCAAACATATCACAAATATGTAATCTTCAAGTGTAAACAATCAAATTTAAGCTTATGGATCTCATACTTATCTCAGAATCGCTAAGAACCATTTTTCCCTCATGTCATTTGTTGCATTATCATCTATTAGGTCATAGATACATTGTCCATTGATTACAAGTAAAAACATGATGAGAGCCATACATAGTTGTTGTCATAAAACATATACATAACCAACATAGTAACAAAAGAAATACCATAAGTACATTAGCCATAGAAACCACATATAAACCAGTACATTTACACATGAAAACCAATGGAATGAATTTTTCATTGATGAATATAGAAACCAATCGGGAATGGGACTACCACATTCCACACGACCATAGATTGGCTTAGCCAAATCTCTCTTCAGCCAATCACCCCCATGCCATATTCCAAGCATGAATATGGGACTCATAACCAACCGAAAAGAACCAAACAAGCATGGATGCTACCAAATTTCTCCACCTACACTGTGAGGAATTTGAGTGCCTCCTAGTCTCTCAGGATTTAACGTAATCTACAGTATGATCTAGGGATCACTAGGCCCTACTCCGAGACCTACTCTCTAGGTTTTTACCGTACATCCCATCTTGGGACTACTAGGCCCAATAGAGAGAAATCCACCTCTTGGCTTTACCATGTATCCCGTCATTCACTGGTAAGGATTCCTATGCCCACAGAGGCACACAATCTTGCCTTTACCGCAACCCACAACTTGACTCAGGGGTTACTAGGCCAATGGCTTTACCATTATACACAATCCGGTTCAGGAACCACTATGCCATGGGTTTTTCATTTCGGAGATCCACCCCACTCAGCTTTGAATCCATCCGGCAATCCAGCTCAACCGAAGTATGAGAACCTATCACACCATTGCTATCAGGAAATGGCAAGGCTTGCTTGAAAACATTGTCACACCTGGAAAAACCCATGCCATAACAGTAAAGAACCACATGCAATACCATGCATGCCAAATCTAGCAAG
Source organism: Pinus taeda (assembly GCA_000404065.3). NCBI lineage: Eukaryota > Viridiplantae > Streptophyta > Pinopsida > Pinales > Pinaceae > Pinus > Pinus taeda. The sequence goes on along the minus strand of APFE031008376.1, from coordinate 271,032 downwards.
GAAATCACACATGAAAATCGATACCTACAAAGAATATTTTTGTGGCTACTTGATTCTGCTCTTCCTTACTTGCTCCTTCCTTCCTCTTGCCTTCTTTGTCTTTCTTGATCCAATGCAAAACCTACGCAAAATCTTACACATTGATCCTCAGAAGCCTTTTCATTAATGAGGCCTCTATTGTCTTCATTTCCATTATTTTCCTTCATTTTCCTCCTCACATGCAACCTGTGACCTTTCACCTTCCATTTCTCCTAATTTCCATTATTTTCATAAATGAATGTGCCAAAAATTCCATTTGCCTTTCCAAAGCCTTAGCCATTGCCTTTTTCAGTTTCCTTTAACCATAATAACTAAAATAACACCCACTAGGATGTTTTTCCCACCATTCAGCTTGGAATACGTGTCCCATCAATCATGGCCTTATATATTTTACATGGGCTTTTAACCAAGGTTGTTACACAAAATGACAACTCTTGGAAATGTTGGAAATCTTCCACTATCCCATTCGAGCTTCAACATCAATGCCACCTTCTCCTTCAACATCTAAAAGATGTAACCCATACTCATTTCTATCACCAGGATAACTTTGAATGGAATCCGACAAGGGAACCTACATTATCAAGAGTGGCTATAATGCACTCCAAGGAGATCAAGAATCACATCCCCCATGCCCTTGGTGGAAATTGATCTGGGAAACAAAAAGTCTACAAAAAAATAAAACTCTTAATTTGGACCCTCCTTAGGTGGAAGATTCTAACTATTGATAATCTCAAAAAATGTAGCTTACAGGGACCGACCATCTTCCCTTTATGCCTGAAAGTGGAGGAAACCATCCAACACTTGTTTCTCTCATGTTAATTCTCCCAAAAATGCTAATTTTTTTTGCATCAACCTCCACCTGTTCAAGTAGACATTGAGAAGAATATAACTAATTTGTTCACACAATGGAATTCAAGTTATCCTTACTCTTTCAAAAAGAAAAATTTGATTAAGCGTTATTAGATCATCCTTCCTGCATGTTTATGCTGGAAGATTTGGTTAGCCCGGAATAAATGCATATTCCAAAATAAAAAACCAAATTCAAGGAGGATTATAGCAAAATATTGAGGTCTCTTAACATAAACCATTATTTCGAAAGGAAACAACAATCTAGACCAGCAAAGCCTATAAGTTGAAGAATCATTGTGGTTTATATTTGTTATGGATAAAACTCCACATAACACACTCAACCTGCAGAGAAGTTGATTTACTCTCACAAAGTGGAAGATCAGGTTAAAGGACATGGAGTTTGCAAATTGGTTAAAGGAACAAAAATAAATTTGTCTCTTCTTCAACGGGGCCTCTAAACACAACGCGGGAAGAGCGGGGCAAGGGGAATCATATTTTATTCTAAAGGAAAAGAAGCAGCTTCCTATGAATGGAGATTTGGTAACGATACGAATAACATAGTAGAAGCATATGGGCTCCTCCTAAGAGCTAAGATTCTTCATGATCTCGACCTCAAGAACCTCATAGTGATTGGTGACTCGGGCTTCCTCATTCAGCAAATGATCAAAGATACCAAACCCCATAATGTTGACCTTAGTCAAATTTTGTTTCGAATCTAGCACCATATGAAATATCTTGAGAATAAATCCTTCTATCACGTACTCAATGGAATTAATGTCAAAGCAGATGATCAAGCAAATCATGCCTTTCATATCCCTCAAGGTCAAGCCAAAGTCAATACATAATTAAGCATCCCACATATTCCCTAAATGGATATTTGATCATGTGAAATCATGGAAATTGATATGATCTACTCAGAAACTGAATCGATACCTTTCAAAATCAATGACATACATAGTCAACTTAAAAATAAACAATTATTCAAAGGACAAGCAACAACACTCAATATGGATTTATGTGTCCTCGCTAGTAGATTTTCTCAGTGTCAGTTTTATCTGCAATGATCCATGTGACTGAGTGCAATGGTTCCGACCCCAAAGTTATCTTTCCTCTTAGAGCTCAAACTTCTTTAAATAACTATCCTGGTAAACTTGCATCTTTCATCCTCTCGCTAAGTGACATTCTCACCCCCTTTCTATCTCATGTTTTATTCTCCTATCTTCTCTCCATATTACCATGGCATCAAGTTCCTCATGCCCGCATTATGCTTCCATCAAAGTCGACCTTGAGCAAGTTAAAAATTTCCAGAAGAAATGGAATGAGAAATGCAAATCTGAGCATGGTTTTCTATTCGCATCAATAGTCTCACTCGGAGAGACTCTCAAAAAATCATATCAAACAGATGACATTGTTAAAAAAAAAATCTAAGCGCTCATTCTAGCCATGAGGGTAGGCCTTAGATGCCTTATAATCGAACATGCCTTATCATCTCTATACAAAGTTGTGGAGGGACATCAGCATGTTGAAATGTTGGAATATCATCGTTCACTCCTGGAAAGTAAGATTGCAGAGAAATAAGGGTCCAAATTATTGTAATGATGCTCTCCCTCAGACAGAAGAGTGATCCATTAACCAGGATCATCAAGGATAAAATTAGTGACTACAACAAGTTGCTCTAACCGTTTTCCTTTCTTGTAGAAGTGTCTCAAGAAATGAAAGTATAACTTTTTGTTATATCAGTTTGTTAGAATCAATGCAACCAGTGCCATAGGATTCACTGGTTTTATCCTCCTCTATGTAATAGTAAGAAATTGTAGGCATGTAGCTCTAAGTCTAGAATTGAACTCTTGTCTTTATGAAGAATTGTATCACGGGCTTTAGCCTCTCTTTTTTGGAATGAAATCAGATAACTGACAATGTTAAATAAAATTCCAAGCACTCATTCTAGCCGTGAGGGTAGGCCTTAGATGAATGATGATAGCCTCTCACAAGATAAAGTTGTTGAGAAATGGCAACAAGAAATTCTAGTTTAATATGTCCTTGAATTAAAATGAGAATTAAAATTGAATTTTATTCTCATAGCAACTTGTAAATAGTTAATTAAGTTTAATTAACTTAATTAGCTTAATAATTTCGAGTTGGAAGTCTTTTTGAAGTCATGTATATGTTCTCCCTATATTATAGGGGTCCAGATAAGTTAATTGTGAGTTGTAATTAGATAACTCAATTTACTGAGTTCAGTTCAGTTAAATTAGTTTCAAAATGTTTAAGGAACTAATAGTGAGTTAACAATCAGTTGGTGCACTAATGCATTAACTAGTGCTACTCCAGTTAACAGAAGATTCCCTCATCAGAAACTCGTGCATGTCGATTCTAAGAAAGACCCAGTTGAGACTAGAGTGCAGGGACAATGTATTATCAGTTGTATAAATCATGCATGCAATCAGGAACTGAACCTAGAAGGGATTGTGCGGTTTTGGATGCATAGGTTTCCCATTAATATGGGCTAATCATCCATAGGAATTATGCAAGGAAACAGGGGCTTGGAGAGCTAGAGAATTGGCTAAGTGTTGGCCAAGGGTTTGCTTGTGAGCTGAGGATTGGGGATTATTCTTGTGAGAACAAGCATTGTATTATCATCTTGGATTTCTGATATATGCAATACAGATAGTGGGGTTTTGAGTTGTGGCTTTCCCCAGATATTTATTATGTTATGTGTATTTGATTATCTTCCTCTTGTTGATTATTGTTTTCATCGATCTATTGGCTTCCGTTGAATGAAAGTAGAAGTAGATTCTTGTCTTTTGCTTTAGTACATTGCATGACCTTGTGAATCTACAAGATTTTCTACATGGTATCAGAGCTGAGAACAATATACTAGAGGAGATTTTGAAGTTTTGAGTTTTGGGTTACAGGTGAAATTTGAATTTGAAATACATACTTTAGGATCAGAAGATGGCATTCTACGGTTTGCAGCTTGAGTATGCCTTGGAAGGCAACTCGAATTTTATAGCTTGGTGTTATGTGGAATTTTGCATCTACGGATAAACACAATTTCCCTAGGTGGCTAGCTACATCTAGAACAACAAAATTAAAGCACTTAACCTTTTTCTATAGAAGATAAATAAGACAAGGGACCTACCTTTTATCTTTCACTTTCCCTTTGTCTCCTTTGTATGGCTCTCGTTTCTCCTTCTCGAACTTAATTTTCTTGACGAGTACCTGCAATCATAAACAGAGGACAAAAAGCAATCAAAGCAAGAGATATATCTACTATAAGCAAATGGAATCGAAAGCATTTACACATATAATCAGCATACATAAAGACAAGAATATGGGAAAAGGTGTAAACAGCTTTATTAAGTATAAGAAAGAGTTACAACCATGAAGTCTGATCCAATGTCACTCCTTCATCTTGGGTTCCAACCAACATCACATCAAAATCACAACACTCTGGCAGCATAACAATACTTGCTTACAATCTTAAGCCTCACACCAACAGTATCTCCTTACAAATTCTCAAAGTCCAACCCTTGATCACTTAGATGAGTAATCAATTTATAGGAAAATGGAGGTGGTTTGGTCATAAATGAGGGTATTGAATGGCCTTCCAAAATTAGAGTTAGTTTCCATGGAGGAAGGGATGAGAGGATAGGAGGTTACTTAACTCATTCCTTATCCAATTTCGAGCTCATAGGAGATGGGGATATTCTATAAGGCTCCAAAATATAAGAATATTCCTATAACCCTATGAGAATTTCGCTCATTCTCACCCAGCACAGGTCAAAGTGGGCCTAAGTGCTCTGAAATGCACCTTGACATGGGCCTACCTGCACTGAAGCACACTTACCCCTAACCAAGGTTGCACTAGTCCCTCAAGGAGGCATTTCTGGAGGGCTTCAGGCCAGGAAACTCTCAGGGAAGGAGGCATTCAAAGTGATGACTTGTCTAGGGCATGTAGCAACTGGATTAGGGTTTGATGAGCCCTAATAGTACTGATCTAAATGTTGGGAGTGATGTGTCCAAATGGAACTGTAACAGCTGCCCCCTAAAGCATGAAGTCGAAAATGATAATGTCGAGTGATATGCTTTACGATGGTTTTGAAGCGGATGGTGACCTGCATCAATTACAATACATAATATCATGATATTTTGATTTTTCTCATGAACTACTGAGGGAAGGCATACCCATGATCATCATATAAACTTTTCAGTACATGTACATAGATAGTCGTCTACAGATATAGACCCATGATAGGATGACCATCTGTGTAAAACCATTGTACAGATGATTTAGTACTTTCCTGAAATCACATCCAAAATGGATGAAACTAGATATGGGGTCTTCTATCTCGTTCAATCATTTGCTCAAGTACAAGTATAACCATGTGAATATGTGATCCAAAGTCAAACATGGGAAGACACCATCTAATTACTAGCCAATGATGTAAGTCGTTAACAGACGCGAGAGAAATCACCGATAGTGATAATGATCCTCAAGGTACTACAGTACATTCTCATGGTGTGAATGGATGTTTTGATGTCGAACACCATACAAAATATTTTGGTCGAAGCCCAGTGATGTCAACCTATCGCCGAAAGCGAGAAACCTGCCTTTGATGTATGCAAGCCTCAAGGTATTGAAAGGGTGTTTCTAAGTCAACTTCTTGGATAATGTGGTGATGTCGACAAGAAGCGACTCGTTGCAGGAGGGCCTTGATGTATCCCACATCAATGACACAAAACGAGTGTAATAATTTTTGGAGATGAAATGTGATTGAAGACACAAGGTTCAGGAATGGCGGTCATGAAAATGAAGGTTTATGAGTATTGCAAAGGATGAATTTAACTAAGTGAATTCTCTTGAACATGTCGGCGACACTGAACAAATTGGTAGCATTGACCCAAAACCAAAGTAATGGATGGTATGATAGACCATAGGTATAATAACAATTAAGCAGATAACCCAAACCAAGTAGTCACAGAGATGAAGTGAAAGTGTCATGTTCAAGAGCAACCTACTGCCCTAAATTGGTTTACCCATTTCCCCATTTTCCCTAGTCATTGTTGACCAGTACCTCTTTATTTTTTATCAAGCTTGAGGAGGATAACATTTGCTTGTTATATAATTCCACCCTTCAGGTGAATCCATCGCTATGTGATGTTTTAACGATCCTAGCGAAGGTGAAACTCGGTCTTGTCATGATGGACAAGTTTGTCGTTATTTGATGTTTTAATGAGTTTAACGATAATGATAACTCGGTCATTTTCATGTTTAGAGAGTTTGAAAAAAAAAAAAAAAACTCCACAAGTTTTTTTTCATAAATTTCTCTCTCAAGTCCGAAAAAGCGTAAACTAATACGAGAGAGAACCTATTGACCATGTTCGATCAACGTATTCCTTTCTCATAAGCAATCTATCTCAATCCGAAAAAAGAATTGAACTTATACTGAGTATATGTCGTTTCCAGTCCATTTACGCGCTGAAAAGGACAAGCGCTCGGCAATATTTTCATATTTCGAGAGTCTGAAAAGAGCTTAAAGAGGACTCTGCTTTGAGGAATGAGTGGTGTCTAGGATAGCAACTAGTTTCGGTGATGTTGGAGCTTCTCAAAACATGTTGATTTATGCGACGAGGCTGGCTAATAAGACCACTCATTGCAATTGTTCCTCAAAAAGGGTAAAACAACCAAGTGAAAACATATGATCATCCAAGCAGATAGTGACAATGAAGGGAGAAAAAGAAAGGCTCATCTAATAGAAAAGGCTGATAGAATGGCAATCACGAGAGTTAAAATGGAGATGGGTTCATTTTTACACAAGCTTGAACCATAGGGAACTATGCTTGGATTCAGTTTCATGTTTGCACAAGCTTGAAACGAAAAACTATGCTTGGATTCACTGGGTTCATTTTTACACAAGCTTGAACCATGAAAAAACTATGCTTGAGATTGATTTACATGCCCCCAGCATGATGACTCGATTCTAGGTGCATGCCCCCCAAGCTTCATTGCATTCACCTAAGTAGACTACTCGTGGCTATCAGGGGGATGGAATGAGGGTTCATTTCGAGATCAAGTGAAAGAATCGACTGGGATTTTACTAGATCTAATCAAAGACGTGAATTGGAACTTTTATCCAGGGGACCTTGTTTCTTTTAATGAGCTTGACACAAGACAAGGAACTATGCTCTGATTCCTTGTTTCATTTTTTAACGAGCTTGACACAAGACAAGGAAGTATGCTCTAGGACCTGTTTCATTTTTTTAATGAGGTTGACACAGTAAAAGAACTATCCTCATATTCCTTGTTTCATTTTTTAACGAGCTTGACATTAGACAAGGAACTATGCTCATACCCTTTGTTTCAATTTTTAATGAGGTTGACACAAGACTAGGAACTATCCTCATATTCCTTGTTTCATTTTTTAACGAGGTTGACACAAGACCAGGAACTATCCGCATACACTTTGTCATGACCCATAAGAGGTCATGACTTCCAAGAGGTTCTCATCAGATGGGAGAACAATTCTCTGGAAGGAGAGATCTGGTTCCAATGCCCCCAATACATAATGTACAACATTACAGAATTGATCGTCCATTGATGTAGGCATGGAACGGGTTGCCACATAATTGACCCGTGGTGGGGAAGATACCATTGGTACAAAATGACCATTTAGGGAAGATGGTTGAATGGAAGTTTTGTTTGGACCGGGAAATGAAAGTTGGTCAATGGTGACAAATCTGCCTTCATGCGGGAAACACATCACTCGAAAGAGTGTTGAAACAATAGCTCCCATGTCAAACATTATCGTGCCCAAGAAGTAAATTGTAATCTAAAGGGCCTGGGACTACCATCACATTGAGATAAACAATTTTTCCTCCCAAGTAATAGGAAACTAAGGAAGGATCCCTAATGGTTGACTGGTTCCTCTATTCAAAGCTAACAAATTCTGGGTAACAGGCACAAGTGGCAGCGAATCGAGCGCTTGCCAAGCAGTGGAGGAAAGGATACTCATTGATGCACCTTCATCTATAATAGTGCCAGGAACAACCATATTACAAACCTGTAGTATGATCTGGAAAGGTACATAAGAAGGAAGACGACATCCTGAGAGCCGATTCCAATCAAAGGAAGTGACCAGACTACTTGGAGGGGGTACCATAAGAACAGGATAATTACACCCTTGAGTTACGAGAACGGGATAATTTTACTCCTGTCTTGATGGAACGGGAGGGTTTCCTCCAAGCTCATTAGAATCTGAAGAAACGAAAAGAACCTGAGTGGTATCATACTCACTCTCTACGGGAAAGGTAAGATTAACTAAAGGTGAACTTGGGTCAACTGTTATCTCGACCTATGATGGGTCAGGTTTAGACTCATGGGATTCACATTCAAAGAGAGTGGCTTTGACTGATTATTTATTTGGGTCAGTCACTTCATCAACTACTGAATTATTAAGGGAGAGTCTCCTGTAACCAGATGGAAGTCGATATGGAGAAGCAGCACGGTTATCCAACACTTTTTTGGCTTCATCCAAATAGGGACAAAGGTGAATGGGGTGTGTTACACAAAAATATCGTCACCATGATTATTTGCAGTCATTATGGGTCTAGCATCACTTATACTGTCCTCCTAAGCAAGTATCAAACCTCAGCTCTTCATGTCAAGCTTTGCAAATGAGAGAAAGACATTAAAAATCAATAAAGCTCTGGTTCCGCACT
>APFE031008376.1:183081-225788 GCA_000404065.3 Pinus taeda | reverse complement strand
CTTACTTCAAGGAAGCTCATTTGGAGCAAGGGAACGAGGCTTCCACAAACTTGCATTGGACCCAAGGTAGGCCTAAAACACTTGTTTTCCTTTGTTTTTAATTGCATATTTAGAGAAAGATAGTTTTTGATTGGCTTGCTTGTCACTAGATATCTTTAGATACTAGGGAGGTCAATCTTGTCCGCAACCTTAACTCATTCCGTGTGGCGGGGTGATTCCCTTCACATAACCTATAGGGAAACTTAACTTTACCCTTCTTTCCATGAACTTTACTACCACTAGTTGATGGTGTGTCACCAGCATGATCTCCAGCAGTTGATGGCACAGGACGATGTCAACGAGAAGACCATTCTTCTAAGATATGAGGAATATCAGGACAATTTCGAAGAAGATGGTCTCCCGCACAAAGTTTGCAAGGATATCGAAGTTTGTGAGGCTTATCGGATAGTTTCTCATCAGAAGTTGCATTCAAAGCAATGGTTGCTTGGTTGCCCCGTGCTGAATTATCTTCTTCTTCTTCTTATTCCCTTTCTTCTTCTTCTTAGCCACTTGGTTACTAGCATCAATACTTTCACTAGGCGAAGAGGAAGAAAAAACCAAGGAAGAAGGCAAAGGATCAACTTTAGGATCAACTGGAGGTTGATTTTGTCCAATTGGAGGAGTACTCAATTGTGGAGAAATCACGACATTTTGAACCAAGAAGGTTGAAAAAAACCATACTGGCAAGCTAATGGTAAATCTCGGAAGGGACAATGTAGCCATATAAGGAAGACCAATATTTCTGAAAGGAGGATTCCCATCAAAAGCAATTCCTTGATTTGTGGACTCTGGACTTTTTTCCATATGTCTCAACCTACGATCAAATAAGGAGTGAGCATGGAGGATGTTATCCACTGTCAATTAATTTTATTTTAATCAAAATAACATAACAAAACAAAAGAGGGATAATCTAGGAAAAAGGATTACCAAGCAACTGTCAACTGCAGAATACCTCCCAACGAACCGAGAAGTATAAGCAGGCAATCTCCCTAAATGTTGTGTTCGGTGTATCACAGTGTACAAGGTGGCCAACTCAGTTACCTAAGGATAGATAGCAACCTAGTGTTCTCCTCCCATATATGTAGAAATTCCCATTGTAGATCACCTGGTAATGCAATGTACTAAAGCAAAACACTTGATCTACTTCTACAAACAATTTAGCAGAAGCTTAATCGAACATGAGCAACACAAGCATGAACATATATAACTAAGAATGAGAATTAATCAACCATAACATAGAAGATATATCACTGGGGAAAGTACCAGCCTAAAACCCCAACTCTGTATTATCATACAAGCGGAAATCTTGTTCAAGTTACAAAAAGAATCAGCTCTCAAGCTATCCTGCTCTCTCTGCAATCAAACAATACAGCTCACAGACTGAATAGAGACAATATATGTCTTCCTCAAGCCCTCCAAGCCTCCTATTTCCTTGCGCAGTTTTGATTGGGGTCCAATGATATCACATGTGCGAATTGGCCTCATCACACTCACTATAACCTCAAGTCCAACTGCGCAATCCTCAAGGAATAATATTCCTTCTGCATGCAAGGAATATTCACCAAGGAATATCCTAGCAACTGATAGTACATTGTCACTCCATCTGATCTCAACTGGCTCTCTAACTGAACTGACATGCATGAGTTATCCATGAGTGAATCTTCAGTTATATGAAACACAGTAGTTACATGCATGCAAGCATTAACTAACTGAACTCTCATTAATTTAACAAATTGTTAAGTTTATCTAACTGGAATTGACTCAATTAACTGAGCCAACTAATTACAACTCATCCTTATCTCTTTAACTGATGGATAAATCCCTCAATTAAAGGAGAAACTGTTGCATGTCCTCACATAGACTTCAAGTTTGATTTTCCTTAACTAATTAACTCAAGATGAATTAATTAATTAATTTTCAAACTGTTGTTGATATCAAATTTGAATTCTACTTCCTATGTTTAGTCCAAGGACTGACTAAAATAAGAAGGGATCCAAAAATGCTATTTTTAGCACTTTCACTTTACACGCATTGTTGCTAAGATCACCAATGGTTGAACTACTATTTGTAGCCCCGCTATTTATAACAGTGCTATTTTTAGCATTTCTTGTTGCAAATCTCAACACTCCCTCTCAACAAGAAAGGGATTATCAGTAACCCCGATCATGTCTCTATGGAACTCGAACTTGCATTTTGACAGTGCCTTAGTCAAAATATCTGCATCCTACTCCTCGGTTGAAACATACTGCTTCATCATTATCCTCTTGACCACACAGTCTCCCAGATGATGGTAACAGATATCTATATGCTTGGACCTATCATGAAACACTGGATTCTCATAGAGTTTTATGCAACTCTGATTATCACAGTATATCACTGTAGGATCCATCATCTTACCAAACAATCCCACTAGAATCTTCCACATCTAAATGGCCTCGCATGCTGCCTGACTGGCAGCCATGTATTCAACGTCTACTAAGCTAAGTGCAACTGATCTTTGTTTCCTGTTATACCAAGAAACTGTAGCTGAACCAAGGTTGAAGATTCCTCTCGAAGTGCTCTTCCAATCTGATGGATAGCCTACCCAATCCGCATCTGTGAAGCTTTGTAGCTTCACTCCCTCTGTCTGTCTGTACCATAATTCGTACTGTGTAGTGCCTCTGAGATATCTTAGCACATGCTTCGCTACCTTCCAAAACAGCTTGGTAGGCTGAACCATAGCTTGACTCGGCTGGTTCACCGCAAAGCATAAGTCGGTTCATGTGTTCACCAGATACATAAGTGAACCCACCCACTGCTGATAAATAGTAGCAGCTACTACCTCACCTGAAGTAGCATCCTCCTTCCTCCAGTTCCCAGCTAGAGGAGTCTGCATGGGTTTGCACTTCTCCATGTGAAAGCGCCTAACTATCTCATTGGCATACTTGCCATGAGACACAAACTTCCCCATCTTTCTACCACACTTCCATGCCTAGAAAGTAGTGCATGAGGCCCATGTCCTTCATCCCAAACTCTCTTTCAAGGTCCTCATTGCAAGATTTGATCAGCTGATCATCACCTGTCAGAATCAGATCATTGACATAAAGTACAATAATCAATGGCTTACCTTCTACCATGATGTGGTAAAGGTTTGCATCTGCTTCACTCTAGGTGAAGCCCAACCCGGTGAAATAGCTATCGATCTTGGTATACCAAGCACAGGGTGCTTGCTTCAGCCCATACAGTGCTCGCTTGAGTCAGCAAACATGTGACTCGCAATCGAAGGTCTCAAATCCTTTGGGCTGCTCAATGTATACCTCTTCCTCAATCTTCCCATTGAGGAACACCATCTTCACATCCATCTGATGGATCTTCCAACCCATCTGAGCCGATAGAGCTAGCATCGATCTAATAGATAAGTACCTTGCTACGGGAGCAAAGGTCTCATCGTAGTCGATCCCCTCAACCTGTGAGATACCTCGGGAAACAAACCTTCCTTGTGTTTCTCAACACTACCATAAGTTGTCTGCTTTACCTTGTAAAGCCATCGAGAACTAACCACTGACTTGTCCCTAGGTCTAGGGACAACATCCCACACACTATTTCGTATGATAGAATCGTAGTCTTCTACCATTGCATCTACCCAGACTGGTTGCTGCACTGCCTCCTGAAAAGAAGAAGGCTCGGTCGATACACACTCCCCAACTAGGGCCATGTAGCTTGTGTATCTCTCGGGAGTTCTCCTCTGTCTGCACTCAGAGGATGGCTGCCCCACATTCTCTCTCGCATCTAGCACCAATCTATCAGCTTCTCGCGAGCGTTTACGCCCGTCTCTGGAAGACTCTCAAGGAGTGGTGGTCTCCACTACTGGATCCTTTGCATGTGGTTGATCCACATCATCAGGAGGCTCCTCCTCCTTTGGAACTAAAAGTTCCTCATCACCATGCAACTTGAGCTCCCTCTCAAGTGACACTCGCATGGCTCTCTTCTCATCAAACTTCAAATCCCTGCGCACTACAGTCCTCTGACTGGCAGGGAGAAACACACGATAGTTGTGGGGTGTATCTGTGTACTCCACAAGTATCCCCAACTCAGCTGTTGGGTCTAGCTTCTTCCGAGCATCTTTGGTCACATGACAGAAAACTGGTGATCCAAAGATGCGGAAGTATCTGGTCGCTTCCCTGAAAAAGCCTCCATAGGTGTCTTCATCACCAAGATATGATGAGGACTTCTATTCTGAAGGCACACTATTGTATTACATGCCTCAACCCACAGATGAAGTGGCAGGCCTTGATCATGCAACATTGCTCGAGCTGATCCCACAATAGATCTGTTCTTCCTTTCGGGCACCCCATTCTGTTGTGGGTTATGAGGTGCCATCAGTTCCTACTTAATTCCTTCTGCAGCACAGAAGTATTTAAACTACTGGGAAACATACTCTCCACCATTGTCACTACGCAAGGCTTTTACTTTCTTTCCAGATTCTTTCCCTACCAAGGCTTTAAACTCACAAAACCTCAAGAAGGTCTGATCCTTCTTTTGCATGAAGTAGATCCAACATCTACGAGAAAAATCATCAATAAAAATAACATAGTACCTTTGCTTAGCAGTGGAGGCTGTAGAGAATGGTCCACATACATCTGAGTGAACTCACTCTAGGATTGCTCCAGCTCTACTATCCCGATCCTGAAAGGAAGCTTTTGCATACTTACCCAGGGTGTATCCTTTGCATGTGTCTGTTTGCTCCAGTTTTCCCTTGGGTAAGCCGGTAGAAATTTGTTGCATGATCTTCAAGGCCCCATGATGCAAAGTAGCCCAGTCTTCTATGCCACAGCTCACCAACATCTTGGCTTTGCACCACCTCTGCTTTGGAACTCAGTGCAGCAGAGTCATCTACCTCGAGCTTGTAGAGATTCTTTACTCGAATCCCTATTCACTTGGTTTGTCTGGTGCCAATATGCCTCAGGAAAACTTTTCCTTTACTAAAGACTACATCATAGCCTTTATCTTCTAGCATAGCAACAGACACAAGATTCTTTTTCAAACCTGGTACATACTTAATAGCAGATAGGGTGAGAGGAGCACCATGCTCCCTCTGAAACACAACTGTACCTTCACCTGAGACACAGTACTTTCCATCATCGCCCATCTCAATCCGCATCTGGAGATCCTTCTCGTCCAATGTACTGAAAAGATTCTTGGCACCCGACATGTGGAAAGAAGCTCCACTATCTAGGTACCAAACACATCCCACCATGGATGAAACCATGCATGCGATAAGCGAGAAAGCCAGCTCAAATTGTGAAGCTAGTGCATCACCATCAGATCCCTTTGAGAAACCCTTCTTGGATTTCTTCTATGGACAATTCATAGCATAATGCCCCACTTTTGGACAGTGAAAGCATCACACCTTCGACTTGTCAACCTTATTCCCACCATGAGAAGATTTGGATTGGGACACCTTCCCTTTCCCTTTCTTAGCTTTACACGCTAAAGCTAGATTTTCTTCATCATCTTGTTTTGATGAAGATCCATCCCTGGTGCTACACCTTATCTCCTCCTGCATCAGATCCGACCAAAGTCATTCCTAATCTAGCAGTTTCTCTCTTCCATTAACCGAGTCCTGGTAGCTATGCCAGCTCTTAGGAAGAATGAGGAGTGCAAGACTCACCATGTCGTCATCAGCTGTCACGACCCCTGCGCTTGCAAGCTCATCCCTACAGGTGGTGAGCTTCTTCAGGAACGTAGAGATTGTGTCGCCCTTTTTGCACTTGATCTTTTGAAGTTTATCTTTCAGGGCCAGCTTCCTCTGATCGCTACTATTCTGATAAAGATCTTTCAATGTTTTCCACATTGAAAACGAAGTCTCCTTCCCATGGAGGCTCGAGACAATGTGATCACAAACTCCGTCCAGGAGGATTATCCTTGCTCTAGCCATACACTTTTTCCATTCCGCTAATTGAGTTGCATCAGTCGGCTTCTGGACTTCTTGATTAATGAAGTCCTTTAGGTCGTTATCTTCTAATACTGCCTCCATGCGATCCTTCCAGGCTATATAATTCAAACTGCCATCAAGGGTATATTTGAGTCTTAAACCACTGAACGCCATCGGTGAAATAGATGTGATAAGAACTCAATTCAATATTCAGAAACCAAACGTCGAACTTCTCCTGCTTGTATACTATTCTTCCTTGATCACCTTTTCTCTGATACCATGTAGAAATTCCCATTATAGATCACCTGGTAATGTAATGTACTAAAGCAAAACACTTGATCTACTTCTACAAACAATTTAGCGGAAGCTTAATCGAACATGAGCAACATCAAGCATGAACAGATATAACTGAGAATGAGAAGTAATCAACCATAACACAGAAGATATATCATTGGGGAAAGCACTAGCCTAAAACCCCAACTCTGTATTATCATACAAGTGGAAATCTTATTCAGTTTACAAAAAGAATCAGCTCTCAAGCTATCCTGCTCTCTCTGCAATCAAACAATACAGCTCACAGATTGAATAGACACAGTCTATGTCTTCCTTAAGCCCTCCAAGCCTCCTATTTCCTTGCGCAGTTTTGATTGGGGTCCAATGATATCACATGTGTGAATTGGCCTCATCACACTCACTGTAACCTCAGGTCCAACTGCGCAATCCTCAAGGAATAATATTCCTTCTACATGCAAGGAATATTCACCAAGGAATACCCTAGCAACTGATAGTATACTGTCCCTCCATCTGATCTCAACTGGGTCTCTGACTGAACTGACATGCATGAGTTATCCATGAGTGAATCTTCAGTTATCTAAAATACAGTAGTTACATGCATGCAAGCATTAACTAATTGAACTCTCATTAATTTAACAAACCGTTAAATTAATCTAACTGGACTTGACTCAGTTAACTGAGCCAACTAATTACAACTCATCCTTATCTCTTTAACTGATGGATAAATCCCTCAATCAAAGCAGAAACTGTTGCATGTCCTCACATAGACTTCAGGTTTGATTTTCCTTAACTAATTAACTCAAGATGAATTAATTAATTAATTTTCAAACTGTTGTTGATATCATATTCGAATTTTACTTCCTATGTTTAGTCTAGGGACTGACTAAAATAAGATGGGATCCCGAAATGCTATTTTTAGAAAAGTTATTTTTAGCACTTTCACTTTTCACCCATTGTTGCTAAGATCACTAATGGCTGAACTGCTATTTATAGTAGTGCTATTTTTAGCATTTTCTATTTTTGGCATTTCTTGTTGCAAATCTCAACAATATATACCCGAAAGTACGTGGAGGCCTAATCCGTATTAGCGTTGTCTTATGTGAAACCGCATAGTGAGAGCATTCCTTTATACTTTACGTACTGTAACACTGCCCTATATACCCGAAGGTACGTGGACGAGCTAGGATATACTTACGTATATGGAATGAGGTATCACACTCGGAATGTATCGCAGACGAGTTAGCAATAGCTTCTATATTTTACGACGTCGGAACATGTCTCTAGCCTAGAACCTCTAAATTTTATGTGTTAAGTTACAATGCTCCATTAGGTTAATTAAGATAACTTTTAAGTTGATCTTCTTAAGAATTTGCCTTTCAAGGTTCACCACGTGATGTATGTTTGCAATTCCTAGAATGAAACTAAATTTAGAAACATTCTTTCGTTTAATTAACAATGAAAACCATAGCTAGTAAGAGATAGATCAATCAGATCTTTGACAAAGAGCAAAGAGCATACCTAATGCAATTTCCCTAGCTATTCCTATCAAGAATTCACAAACTATAGTATACAAAATGCAAGTTTTTTTATTTTCAATTCCCTTAATGTTGAAATGAACAAAAGGAAACTAATTCACATACAATCAATCAATCTTTTTGCAAGAACGAAGACTTTACGATAATTCCTTTTCGAAATAAATGAAGACTTTTACGACACTTTCTTTTCAACAAAGATTAATCGACTATAAACTAACTTTGAAAACGAATTGATAGTGATAAAGAAATCATTTAAGAAACACTAAACAATCAAGGCCAAAGTAGGGCTAGAAAAGGAAACACAAATTGATTTTAGAGGTACAACAATCATTGATCTTTCCGTAAGCAAAAACATAAGGAAATTTGGGAGAAATCAAGCCAAAGGTGGGATTTTTGACCTAAGGAGGATCAACGCAGCCCTGAATGGGAGACAGTGCACTTCAAAGCATTGTCCTCAAGCCAAGGGTGCTCTGCAGCGCTCTGTCTTTTGAACAAACCTGCGCTGATGCTAGAGAGGCCATCCTAGGGGCTTTCAAGCACAATTTTTACCAAAAAAACTCTTCAAAAAGGTTGAAACAAGATCAATGGAAGCAAGTAAATTCTACTAGGGTGTACTAGGATGAAGGTAAGCTACCCAAAACGATGATCGTTCCCTAGTGGATTCACCAATTTGTTATGTGAAATTTTGCATCTACGGATAAACACAATTTCCCTAGGTGGGTAGCTAAACCTAGAACAACAGTATTAAAGCACTTAACCTTTTTCTATAGAAGATAAATAAGACAAGGCACCTACTTGTCATCTTTCTCTTTCCATTTGTCTCCTTTGTATGGCTCTCATCGCTCCTTCTCGAACTTAATCCGCTCGACAAGTACCTACAATCATAAACAGAGAACAAAAACCAATCAAAGCAAGAGGTCTATCTACTATTAGCAAATGGAATTGAAAGCATTTACACATATAATCATCTTACATAAAGATAAGAATATGGGAAAAGGTGTAAATAGCTTTATTAAGTAGAAGGAAGAGTTACAACCATGAAGTCTGATCCAATGTCACTCCTCCAGCTTGGGTTCCAACCAACATCACATCAAAAGCACAACACTCCATAACATAACAATATTTGCTTACAATCTCAAACCTCACACCAACAATATCTCCTTACAAATTCTCAAAGTCCAGCCCTTGATCACTTAGATGAGTTCTCAATTTATAGGAAAATGGAGGTGGTTTGGTCATAAATGAGGGTATTGAATGGCCTTCCAAACTTAGAGTTTTTTCCATGGAGGAAGGGATGAGAGGATAGGAGGTTACTTAACTCACTCCCTATCCAATTTTGAGCTCATAGGAGATGATAAGTGTGGGAATCTTCTAGAAGGCTCCAGAAGATAAGAATATTCCCAGAACCCTATGAGGATTTCACTCAATCTTGCCCAGTGTAGGTCAAAGTGGGCCTAAGTGCTCTAAAATAAACCCTGACATGGGCCTACCTGCACTGAAGTGCACTTACCCCTAACCAAGGTTGTGCTGGTCCCTCAAGGAGGCACTTTTGGAGGGCTTCAGGCCATGAAACTCTCAGGGAAGGAGGCATTCAAAGTGATGACTTGTCTAGGGCATGTAGCAACTGGATTAGGGCTTAATGAGCCCTAGTAGTATTGATTTGAATGTTGGGAGTGATGTGCCCAAATGGATCTGTAACACTTGGAGCGACAAGATGGAGGCGGTGCTAGAGGATAATGGCTTGAAGGAATTCGTTGATTAAGAAATTCCTAAGCCAACAACATCAAATGCACAGAATTTGGCTGAATGGAAGAAGTGTGTGGCAAAGGCAAGGAGAACAATCCTTGATGGAGTTCAATACCACATTGTCTCGAGTCTCCATGCCAAGGAAACTCCGCATGCTATGTGGAAAACATTGACGGAATTGTATTAGAACAGAAGTGACCAAAGGAAATTGACACTGAAGGAAAAACTTCGAAAAATCAAAATGGAGAAAGATGAGACTATTCCACAATACTTGACAAAGTTCACTCAATGTCATGATGAACTTGGAAGTGTTGGAATCACAGTTGCTGAGCAAGATATGGTGAGTCTTGCTCTTCTAGGACTCCCAAAGAGTTGGCATAGTTATCACGACTCTGTCAATGGTCGGGAGAAGCTGCGGGATTGGGAGCGACTATGGTCGGATTTGGTGCAGGATGAAATTAGGAGGAACATCAGGGATGGCTCTTCATCAAAGACTGATGATGAGCAGAATTGTACCTTAGCGATTAAGGCGAAGAAGGGGAAAGGGAAAAATTCCCATTCCAAATCAGATTCTTATCATGGAGGTAAGAAGAAAGACATGACGAAAGTTAAGTGCTTTCATTGTCATGAGTTGGGCCATTTTGCTACAAATTTTCCACTCAAGAATTCCAAGAAGAAGTCCTCAGGAGGAGCGGCGGGTAAGGCTTTGGCCTCTCAATTCGAATTGGACTTTTCCCTCATTGCATGCATGGTGTCATCAATGATGGGAAGTGTATGGTACTTAGACAGTGGAGCTTCATTCCACATGACTGGCGACAAAGAGTTATTCAGTGACCTAGAGGAGAAATATCTCCAAATGCATATCGATATGGATGAGGACGGGAAGTATAATGTTACTGGATTGGGCACGATTACTTTTTAGAGGGAGCATGGGGCTCCACTCACCTTGAATAATGTTATGTATGTGTCCGGGTTGAAGAAGAACTTGGTATCCGTTGCCATGCTTGAGGATAGAGCCTATGATGTGATATTCTCGAAAGGAAAGGTGCTCCTTCGACACATAGCCACGGGTTAAGTAAAGAAGATAGGGATTCAGGTGAAGAATCTTTATAAGTTGGAGGTAGAGGAGTGTGTTTCTTTGAGCTCAAAAGCAGAAAGGGTGCAGAGATGAGACATTAGCGAGTTGTGATACAGGCGATTAGGCCACTTGCATCATGGAGCTTTGAAGATATTGCAACAAATATCTAT
Source organism: Pinus taeda (assembly GCA_000404065.3). NCBI lineage: Eukaryota > Viridiplantae > Streptophyta > Pinopsida > Pinales > Pinaceae > Pinus > Pinus taeda. The sequence continues at coordinate 215,012 of APFE031008376.1, read as the reverse complement.
TGGTCTTCCCAAAGGTACGCTTGAGCACGTTGATACATGCAAGGGGTGTAATTTGGGAAAATACACCAAGTCTTCCTTTCACAACAGAGATAGTCGAGTAGAGGCTGTTCTAGAGAGAGTCCATTCAAATGTGTGTGGACCATTCTCGACAACATCCACGACGAAACATAGGTATTATGTTATATTTTTTATGACTATTCTCGTAAATGTTGAATATTTTTCATGCAAAAAAAGGATCAAACTTTCACAAAGTTTTGTGAGTTTAAAGAATTGGTGGAGAAAGAGTCAGGCAAGAAGGTTAAAGCTCTACAGAGTGATAACAATGGTGAGTATGTCTCAAATGAGTTTAAGAACTTCTGTGCAACAGAAGGGATTAAACAGGAGTTGACGGCACCCCATAACCCTCAGCAAAATGGGGTGGCCAAGAGGAAGAACAGAAGCATAGTAGGGACAGCGAGGTCAATGTTGCATGATCACGGCCTACCACACAATGGTTTATGTTCAGAACTGTAGCCCACATTGGACCCTTGAGATGAAGACACCAGAGGAGGCTTATTCCAGTAAGAAGCCATATGTTGGTCACTTCAGGATTTTTGGGACATTGGTATATTGCCATTTGATCAAATATGCACGAAAGAACCTTGAGCCCACAACAAAGTTGGGGATATTTGTGGGGTACACTGATACACCTCACAACTATCGGGTGTACTTGTCAACCAGTAGGATGAGAGTGGTTCACAAGGATGTCAGATTCAATGAGGAGAAAGCCATACAAGTTTCCCTTGAGAGGGAGCTTGAGCTACATGCGGATGAGGATCTTTTAGCTCCTAAGGTTGAGGAGCCTCAGATTGATGTGGAGAAGTCACATGCATAGGATCCAGAAGTGGAGACATCCACTTAGGCATAGTCTTCCAGAGAGGGAAGAAAGCGCACCAGAGAGGCTGACAAATTGTTGGATGATGCACGGGAGAATTTGGGAGTGGGTACTTCTCAGCACAGGCAGGGGAGGTCACCTGAGAGGTACACTAGATACATGGCTCTTCTGGGTGAATGTGTTGTGACAGAGTCATCTTCCTTTAAGGAAGCAGTGCAGCAACTGGTTTGGGTTGATGCAATGGTGGAGGAAGATGACTCCATAGTTCATAACAGTGTTTGGGATGTGGTCCTGAGACCGGAGGACAAGTCAGTGGTGAGCTCCTGTTGGCTTTACAAGGTAAAGCAAGTTGCAGATGGTAGTGTGGAGAAGCATAAGGCTAGATTTTTGGCTCGTGGCTTTTCACGGGTAGTGGGGATTGACTATGATGAAACTATTGCTCTTGTTGCAAGGTACTCCTCAATTAGATCTATATTAGCACTATCATCTCAGATGGGTTGGAAGATACATCAGATGGATGTGAAGACAACCTTCCTTAATGGCATGATTGAGGAAGAGGTGTACATAGAGCAACTTGAAGGTTTTGAAACCTTTGACCGTGAATCGCATGTGTTTCGGCTCAAGAGAGCGTTGTATGGGCTGAAGCAAGCACCTCATGCTTGGTACACCAGTATAGATAGCTAGGTCATCAGGTTGGGATTCGTGAAGAGTGAAGCGGATGCGAACCTGTACCACATAGTGTTGGAAAGTAAGTTGTTGATCATTGTATGTTATGATGATGATCTCATAGTGATAGGTGATGATCAGCTGATCAAATATTGCAAGGAGGACCTTGCAAGATAGTTTGAGATGAAGGACATGGGGCTCATGCATTAGTTTCTTAGCATGGAGGTATGGCAAGGAGATGGGGAGTTGTTTGTGTCATAGGGCAAGTATGCCAACGAGATACTCAGGAGATTCCCCATGGAGAGCTGCAAACCCATGGAGACTCCTCTAATAGATAACTAGAGGAAGGAGGATGCTACTTCAGGGGAAGTAGTGGAAGCTATTATTTACAGATAGCTTGTGGGTTCACTCATGTACTTGGTGAACACACAACCGGATATGTGCTCTGCAGTTAACTAGCGTAGTCAAGCAATAGTTAGGCCTACCAAGCTGTATTGGAAGGTGGCAAAGCATGTGTTGAGATACCTCGGGGGCACTTCTCAGTATGGATTATGGTATAGATGAATAGAGGGAGTGAATATTCAAGGCTTCACCGATGTAGATTGGACAGGGAGTCCATCCAACAGGAAGAGCACATCGGGAGGGATCTCTAGTAATGGTTCAACGATAGTTTCTTGGTACAACAAGAAATAGAGATCGGTTGCACTTAGTTTGGCAAAGGCAGAGTACATGGTTGCAAGTCAGGCAACGTGCGAGACCATCTAGATGAGGAAGATCCTGGTTGGTTTGTTTGGTCAGCAAATGGATCCAACTGTGATTTACTTCAATAATCAGAGTTGTATCAAACTCTTTGAAAATCCAGTTTTTCATGATTGGTCCAAGCATATTGATATCTGATATCATCATCTCAGAGATTGTGTATTAAGGCAAATTATGTTGTTAGAGTACATTCCCACGGAGGAGCAAGATGCTGACATTTTGACAAAGGCATTATCAAAATGTAAATTCGAGTTTCATAGAGAGAGGATCAGGGTAGCTGATAATCCCTTTCTTTCCAGTTTAATTTGTTCTTGAATTAAACTGAGAATTAAAATCGAATTCTATTCTCGTAGAAACTTGTAAATAGATAATTAAGTTTAATTAACTTAATTAGCTTAGGGATTTCGAGTTGGAAGTCTTTCTGAAGTCATGTATATGTTCTCGCTATATTATAAGGGTTGAGGATGACTTAATTGTGAGTTGTAATTAGATAAATCAGTTTATTGAGTTAATTTCAGTTAAATTAGTTCCAAACTATTTGAGGAACTAATAGTGAGTTAACAATTAGTTGGTGCACTAATGCATTAACTAGTGTTACTCCAGTTAACTGAAGATTCCCTCATCAGAATCTCATGCACGTCGATTATGAGAAATACCCAGTTGAGACTAGAGTGCAGGGACAATGTATTATGAGTTGTATGATTTACTGAGTTGTATAGATCATGTATGCAATCAGGAACTAAACCTAGAAGGGATTGCACAGTTTTGGATGCACTAGTTTCCCATTAATATGGGCTAATCAACCATAGGAATTGCGCAAGGAAATAGGGGCTTGGAGAGCTATAGAATTGGCTAAGCATTGGCCAAGAGTTTGCTTGTGAGCTGAGGATTAATTTCACTAAGTGTTGGGATTGTTCTTATGAGAACAAGCATTGTATTATTATCTTGGATTTTTGACATATGCAATATAGATAGTGGGGTTTTGAGATATGGCTTTCCCTGGATATTTATTGTGTTATGTGTATTTGATTATCTTCCTCTTGTTGATAATTGTTTTCATCGATCTATTGGCTTTCGCTGAATGAAAGTAGAAGTAGATTCTTATCTTTTTCTTTAGTAAATTGCATGACCTTGTGAATCTACAAGATTTTATACAAAAGTGTACTAGTTGTGAATAGTCCAAGCATTACCTCTAACACTTTTTGCTTATATACACCCCTTACTCCATTTTTCTTGTTTTTCCCCTTGTGATTTCTTATATGCAATTGCAATTCCACTTCATGTGTTGTAGTCATTGACAAAATGTTCACTGAATCCAACCTTATGGAAAATTATGCAGAACCAGGCAAAAATATGAATATATAAGTCATTCACAAATATATACAAATATATATATAAACATTTGATGAATACCATGAGAAAACAATGATTTAAATTGGCCCTCTTACTGTCCAAATTGTACTTGCATGATAAAAGCCCAAATTCATAATGCACAATCTAATGAGAACTTTTTAGGAAGGTCGTCGATTGTCACTTTAACAAACTATCCTCTCATTTTAGGCCATCATTCGTCTAAATCAAGGGGGGCTTCCCTACCAGGATCATTAAGGCTTAGTCAAAAGAGCACAAGGTGATGTCAATGGTAGCATCAATGAAACCCTTTGTTTTTGGATTTTTTTAGGTCTTTCTAAAAAAGGTTATGGAGGGATATGAAGATCAATGCCAATATCCTTCTAAGTCAAGAGGAATCAAGCGACAAGATGAGATCAAGAAGAATGCCCTCTTAAGTTGGTTATCCAATGCTTTTGTATTAGGGAAATATGTTGGAGCTCGATACTTAAATTAACCCCTCGACTAATCAAGGAAAATCATGAAATCTAGGCCCCACTAGAAGTGATCCATCCAAGGGGAAATCCTTCAACCACAAGATCAACTATAGCATGAAATAGAATCAAAACCATTACTAAGGAACTTTAGAGTACAACCTAGCAAGGATAATTAAAACTTACATCAAACTAACAAAGGAGTGCATGTGAGAGTGGCCTCTAGATGTCCTCCCTCCAAGTGACAAAGTTTCCCTTCAAATGGATCGACCTTAGTAGCTTTCTAGTAGTCTTTAATAATCACAATAATGCCTTTAATAATGTAGAAGAAATAACCAAGTAAGGACACCTTCTAAGTTAAAAACATTTACCACATAGATAAGCCCTTAAAACCAAAAATGATCCAATAAAGATATTTCCATTAACCTCTGAGGAGAGGAGTACTCTCATAATAAAACCATGAGTACAAATGATAAATCTTTACTCTATTTATAGAGTGACATCTAACTTCCTTTATAATAAAATATCATATTTGGTTTAACTCCTTAGATCTAGCTAAAACAAACTAAATCTAATTAACTCCTAAATCAAGTAAACTAAAACATCACTAAAATAAAGTGGTCAAGGCACATGTACAATGAAAGATGAGTAAAACCTTCAAGGAGAAGGGTCGATGAGCCAAAAATGGTCCCAAGATACCCACATCTAGCCTTCAAATGGTCCAAGGTTGGTCAAATGGCCAACATCCTCCATGGAAGATCGAGGTCCAAGCCTTAAATATGGTAGTCAAAAATTGGGCTATAAAATCCCTAACCAACAAAGTGATGTCAAGGTAGCAACTGGATGACCTTCAATCCAACTCATTTAATCTTCAAGTAATGCATTCAATGTAAGTCCACATCATCCAAGATATATTAAGAGAGTGAAAAATCACCCAAATCATCCTCTTCACGCCAATAAATTACTTCACTACTATCATAAGTTCAAATCAACTATGAAATAATGTGAAAATTGCTCCAAATGGAAGAATGAGGAGAGCATACATGGTGTGACATGTGGTTTGCATAAGAGGGGTCCAAGTGCCCATAAATAACCCAAAATCTACCTTGGGAGGTGTGACCACTGCCTTGATATACGTGATGTGCCTCGAACAACGTGAATTGCCTTGGGAAATGTGAAATTACCCAAAAATCAGAATGTAACGAGATCACGAATGTGGACTATGACAAGCCATAAACTACTAGGTTTATCAATTTTTCTACTATGGCTACCATTCCTAAAAAGACGAGTAATAGGCCCCAAATCCACTACAACTTTTAAGTGGCATTTTAATGCACAAAGCAAGTTGGATGAATTAAAATTAATGAGAAAGAGAAATCAACCACACAATAACATAGTAGGAATCAATAAAAATGTAACAAGCATTAGAAAGGTAGTAAAAAATTTAGTTATGTTATTAGAAACGAGATAAGAAATGGGTAATGGAATGGAAATGGTATGAAAACTTGTATGGTTCTTTTCCTACTCCAAATGTTTGAAAGTGAAATAAGGATTTCACATCAATATAATGACTCTCTGCACATTCTCGTGATGGATTGTAGTAGCGGGACAATAGGACAATTTGAAGCAATTCACAGAATCCTAAGGCCACTGCTAGGATTTATTACATAGTCATTCTTTACATTAGAGGCCCCTTTGTGGCTCTCAATTTCCTTGAGGTGGCCCTCAAGGATTAGCAAAGCGACCTCAACCCTATTTTTTTCAAATTCATCGATTGCTAAATAATTGTCAAGATATCGAATACATGGTCATTTAGTTCACCAATCAGTTAGAGCACCAAGTTTTGTCTAAGCCTTGACAAGATCTACTATCACTAAGTTATGTGATCCAATAATGAGAAATGGATAGCGAAAGAAGGTTAAATGATTATTTAATAGAATCCACAAAACAATATTCTGACAAGTCATATCAATACATAAAATACAATTAAAAAAACACCTTATAAAGTAAAAAAATTAATCATATATATATATATTAAAAAAAACTAATAATAAATCTAAATAAAATATATAAAATAGTTTAAATATTCTTGTGGATACTATTTTCAAATTGCTTACTCTCATATTCGTAGAAGTGCCACTTATTAGAGAGAGGAGAAGACCTCTCTAAATCCCAAGCATTATGTTAGCTATTCGGAAAATATATATATATATATATATATAATATTATATAAATATTTACAAGATTCTTTGCTTTATCTAATATATGATGAACAAATATGTAAATGCATGGGAAGTCTTTAGCAAACAACCAGTCACAATGAGGGACTACGTTCGAAAATGAAAACATCTTTATTATGGAGTTCCTTCCATGATGATATCGTTGTGAATGAGAGCTTTTGTATCCATAAATAAATAAAAAATAATTTTACTTTCCTTATAATTAATTGAGGGCCACAACATTCTAACCCAAGTAAATTATAACATTCAACGAAACCTTATATTTCAGGCAATAATATTAATATTTAATATTTAAATGGTTAAAAAATATTTATAGGTATATTTATGAGGTGTAGTTTAGTTGGTTTAAGTGTGGTTTTGTTTTTATTAGATTTTAGGTTTAAATTTTATCGATAAATTGAGAATGCAAATTGTTTTAAGGGGAATTAAACTTTTTAAATAGGCACTTAAACTTTGCACAATTTTAGTGATAACATCCTATTGTGAGTAAATCGTTTTTCTATCCAATAAATAGGCTAGCCTCAACTTAAGCTCAACCTAGTTACATAAAATAAATAAATAAATAAATAAAATAAAATCAAAAATCAAAAATCAAAAATCTTATATATAAATATTAATTACAACTTTTAGAATATCTTTCGAGATAAATAAGTAACTATTCATCTATGTGTAAAGGGTTTGTATTTTTGGTTCATGTATTAAAGGTTCCAAAATGGAGTTAGAATCCTTAGTAAATCTTTCATTTCATATTATTAATAAATCTTTCATTTCATATTATTAAAACAAAATTAATAGTAAGTTTTTTACTTTTATTATCCATAATATTTTCAATGTGTTTATTAATTTAAATAAAAATAAATAGTATTTTGCATTATATTAAATTTATTTTGTATGGTTGTGGATTTTCTTTCCATCTTACTTTTTTGATTGATAGTTTAAAAGAAAATTTCTCGGGCTTTTCTTTATTTATGGTTTACATTTTTCATTAATTAAGTGTTTAAAAATCTTAGAACTTCTCTTTTATCTTGCTTCAAATAAATTGTAGATTTTGAATGGTATAGAAATTTCAATTTAGTTGGAATAAATAATAAAGGTTAGTGGCTAAGAGAAGAGGTTTTCCTACCTTCATTGAAACTATGTCCTTTTGAGAATGCTCCACCCCCAACCTTCCTACTTATGGAAAGGCCTCTTCATGATGCATATTATCAATAGCAGATGTAGTATAACTTCCTTATCTCATTATAGTGTTGATTATGAGAGGAGGATAAATAAAGTGAAGAACAAGAGGATTGGGAGAAAAAACTAGTTGGACTATTTTAAAGGGTTTATTGACAACATTGAGATGGACAACTAGAATTGTTGGTAGACACAAACATTAGATTAAGAACATATTGATTTTTGATGTAAAATCTATTTTATGCATGAACATGTAGTAACTTCATATTTCAAAGCTAAAGATCACTAGGCTCAAAAGTAGAAGAATGACATATCCTCTTGGTGGAGGGACCCAATATCAAACCATAATGGAATTACACCAAAAAACCTATGAAGGGAAATAAGAAAGCAATGACAATCGAGGACCCTACCAAACCCTCTAAGAAAGGTGATATAGAGACATATTATTATCATTAAGGCACCATCCCTTATCTATCATGTTTTCTTGCAAGATTGTATTTTTGGGAGGAAGACATGGAGGCATGAAGTAGATAGTTCAAATAAGGGTGCAAAATTGATTCCCTTGACCTTAACAATTGAAGCAAAATGTTAATGGTGATAAAGTTTCCTTCAACCTCTAATCAATTTACTTCTTGGATAGATCGATAAAAAAGGTAAAAAGAATACATAACCAATCCCTTTGACCTTAGTAAGTGAAGCAAAATACTAATGGTGTTAATGTCTCTTTCAACCTTAAACCAATTTACTTCTTAAACAGATTATAAAAAATTGTAAAATGGGTGGAGCAATAACATGCAAGATTTGGGAGTTGGATAGATCTATAAAAAAATGAAAAAAGGGTGCAAAACCAATTCCTTTTATTTTGGTAAGTGAAGCAAAATATTAATGGTGTTAAAGTTTATTTGAAAGGTAAATTGGGAAGGCAGGATTTAGGAGTTGGATGCACTTGTGCAAATACTATAAACTAGCTAAGATGACATGTAGCCTTTGGTGAAAATATCTCAAATTAGATAGCCAAATGGAAAGAATAAATTCACAATGTAAATCAAACCTTAAATCAAAATTTATGGAAATGAAAATTTGAAACTAAAAAAAATTAACATAAATATAAAAATCACTATCCATAGCTAAAATTATTTTGTTAATTATATAATCTATTATGTTTTTTATGATCTAAAATAGATCCAAACAAGTGAATGGTTGTAAGACACAATAATTATAAGCATAATTTGACAATTAAGCATGTTTAGATAAACTATTCATCACAATGTAAATGTAAAAATAAATGTGACAAAAAAGAAAAATCAAATAGGAGAGAAAGGAGTGAGGAACGAGAAATAAAAGTCATGCCTATTGGTCTTCTCTTTTTCCCAAGGAAAAATCACAACTTTATTCATAATGAACAAAATTACATATTGTAGATGCTAAATAGCATATGCATAATAAACACATCCTCGCTTCCAAAATTAATAGAATCTCATTAGAGAGCTAAAGCTAATCTACTCTTTTCTACCTTTTTTTTTTTCCACTTTTTGCCAACCACCAGTGTTGGGTGTGGATGATACAATAGTCATTTGATTCTCTTTTACATTTACTAGAATTTCTTTATCATAATCCGAACTTTCTGATGCATGGATTCGTTTGGTACCACTTTTCCTTTTCAAGTGTAATCTTCTCATTCTGTTGTTGTGGAACGAAAAACATTGGAAATAAAGCGGAATTATGCTCGTCCTCAATCTTCTACAAGGTGTTATGGAACTTCTAATCATTGATGTTTGTGGTGTTTTCTGGGGTCTCTGCAAGTTCTGCTTCTGCTTCTTGAAGTTCTGAAAATTGCCAATCTTTTGGCTTTTGTGGTTGTCTCTTTTTTTCTTTTGTGGGCTTTTTTAACTTGTGGACATGCATTTTGAAGGTGTCTTGTATAAAGACATGTAAGGCAAAAAAATGTCGTATTCTCGTAATCAAGGGGTTGTGACCACTATAGATTATTGTGGAGCAACAAGATGCGATTAGGTAAACCTTTTCTAAGGTATACTTCAACATAGATTCTGGCAAAAGTGAAAATGCCTTTTGAGACTCGATCTGCATCCACCTTTAAAAAATTCCCCAAGGAATTCCCAATTCCTTCTAATACTTTGTGGTGGAAAAAATGCAATGATAGATTATGTATCCTGACCCATACATGCATTTTAGATACCACCATGGTGGTTGCGTCAAATCCCGGAAACCAAGGTATCATGAAGAGCCCTCATTGCCCCAAAACCATGGTTTCTCGTTTAATACATAATACTTATCTTTTACTGTATCAAACCTTTTGAACATAGATGGATATCACAGTTTGTTGTTCAAGTAGAGAAAATCCATTGATGAAGCGCCTCCAATTTGGGCCAGAATCCATTAAATATACATATAACTGCTCTTGTATGGAAATCTGTATAAAGCTCATTTACCTCAACCAAAGTGACTATCAAAGCTGGTGTTGAATTTCCACAACCTTGGGTCTAAGTTAGAGTCTTAAAATCACTCACGCTACCAAACCAAGAATCTCAACCATAAACTACTTTGCACATCAGAAATATAAAGCAATAAATCACATATACACAGAACATAGACAACTTTTTAATTTTTCAACCCAACTTCGTTATATTAACAACACATAATACAATAATATAGGGCTCTCATACCAGGGATAATGTCCCTTAGTACAAGATACAAAACTGGGGCTTGGTGTCAGTCCGTTGACAACCAATCTACCCTTAACATTATACTTTGACAATCTAGCTGATGTAGAGCTCCTCACAGCTACCTTGGTCGTACCATGTACTTGTTTGGTCCTTCGTCTCCCGAGCTGCAGCTCTTGCCTCTATTAATGCCCCAAGTCCATCTTGCCACTGAATCTTGGTTTTCAATCTTCTCTCTAGTTGTGCCTTAGTCCATCAAGGCCACAACACATCGAGACTTTGGTTGAGTTGTTCATAACTCCACTTTTGAACAACTCTGAACTGCCCACTGCTGCTCCTCAACTACTCAAGGACTTCAGCCAACTATGGTCTTCCTATGTTGCACCGATGAAGACCAACATAAGGCATAGAGGGGCCACCTGTCACTGCAATATGTCCATCTCCCACAATGAACATGGGCTAGGAGGATAGCCCATCATCTGTTGTAGAAGTCATTCTCCACACACAAGTCTCGGGCTCCACAACTGCTCCTTTGTTTCGTCAACCCTTGAGCTCAACAATTGCTTCTCTCGCAACTACCTTTGTCCATCAAGGTGTTTCTCATCAAGCTCCAACTTGGACACTATTACATTATCCTCTAGTAAACCACAAGTGCCCAATCTTGTTCACACCTGGTCTTCTCTCACGTTGCCCTCCAATAATCCACGAGAAACCAAATCCACGTTTTAGCATATGCTCCTAGTTAGGGCATCCCCACACCTAGGAGACCCTTACACACAGCTCTCCACAAACTTCACCAATCCACCCTTTGCTTATGCAATAGAGGAGATATTGCACAAATCTGGGTACATCAATGTGTCCTCACCTAGGACACCATTAATCCATCATACATGGGTCCATTTGCAACATACCTTGTTGTTATCCTCTTGCCTCTTAATCTAATGTTTTTGTTGTCACCTAGGCTACTTTGTAGGCCTCCCAACAGTCCACGTGGGCTCCTCCAAAGAACACCTAAGGCCTCCTACAAGGAACCCACAAACTAACTCAAGCAATGGTCAACACTTTGACCCAACGCAAAACAATCTTCTGCTACAAGTCTGTTTCTCAACCAATATGGAATCTGTCACTAATGTAGGGAATCTAATAACTAGATATGTCCCTCCTCCTTGATTTCCACAAGCTTCCCTTAACTTATCCAAATTTGATCCTAAACTAGGATCCAATACTTGCAAACATTCACTAACACATGTACCTTTGTCCATTGTTTGAAGGTTGCTTTATCGCTGCAAACTAGGGCATCATGATAGTCCCTATTTCAACCCTTATCTCTGCCTATAATTTCCCCTAAGGACTATGATTTTCCTTTAGTGAACGGATCTCCCTTCACGCTACAATGTATGGATAGTTTGTATCCCTTAATGAAGGATTGTCCTCTTGTTTTGACAATGGCTCCCCTTCAGCATCTTCAAACAATCTGCGATAGCCTCATTTTAGGGTTGTCACTCCACAAACAAACCCTTAAACAACTCCCCCTTCTTGTGGTCCTCCAACAAGGCATCGCGACATCACTACAACAATTTTGGTGCTCCTAAAATGCCTCCAAAATAGGCCTGTGAGGAACCTACTCAACTCAGCCTAGCCTCCAACACTTTGGTTCTTGAGAAAACCTTGTTCTCAAACTTGTTTGCACCCTCAAACAGCCCTCAAACTAATCTGCACCCCTGACAGCAACTCGGTCTCCAATCTGGGATCTCCACGTTGTCCTGAAGTGACCTTATCCACGTTGTCTCAAGTCTCCTTGCTATGAATAGGGCACAAAAGTATCTCTCTCCACCGAGCTCTTGTGAGGAAAGTATTGCTCTCTTTTTGGATGCCTTAATGACTCCAAATCACCCTTAATTTATAGACATATAAGGGGATCCAATGAATCTTGAAGAGACACAACTATTGGAGTCATTTTACACCAAGCCTACATGACTTGGTAACCAATAATTACCTTGTCAACTTCCAAAAATTCATTTCTCTTTAATGACAACTCGGAATCAGATGATTGTCATTGCGTTGGAATCATCTCTTCGAGCACTATCATCCTAATCCATCACATGTCATACATCCATCACAGTTTTGGCCCAAATCAAGATGGATGCAAAACCCCCAAGCTTGGATCTCAAGCCCACAAGATCATTTGTGGTGCTTTGACCTCCAACCCTTGAACACTAAGGCTTGGAGTACCTCCCAAGCTACACAAATCAACACTTCCTCTTAGTGAGGGAGGTACTTCCAAGACTAGGAAGTAACCATCATCATCCAACGACACTAGCCCGTCTAGCATCCATCACTGCATCATACCCTGTAGATGAATCCAACAATCTTGGTAGTGCCTTTGCCTCATCACATCCAAACCTAAAGATCCCAAACCTCCATAGGGTTGCTCCCTCTGAGGCTAGACTCCCTCTAAGCCTACACGATCTCCATTGGCTCAATCCTGCAAGCACTCATCCTCTTGGACCAAACACCACTCGTGAAAATACCTTCAATCTTGAATATGCAACATCATGATCTGATGAAGACTCTAGCCTACCAACTTGTAGTCCATCACATGAAGTCATCTCGATCAAAGTAATCTCGATCAAAGTAATCTCGTTCATTCCAAAAAAAACCCTCGAATTGTCCCAACCATCCATGACAAGACATAGGAATTCCACGATCCACAAACCACCACACAACATACTGAAGTGCACCAGGTTCACCACCGATCTACCAGAACTCCCAACGCATCTCATCATGTAGTCTATCGAGACCACATCTCCATGTCTCCAGCTAAACCCTCTGCTCCATGATCCGGACACCCACAACTCCCTATGAGTTGCTTCACTATGCAAACTTTGATTCACTACCCCTCAAAGTATCTCATATACCCTCTGATACCATGTTGAATTTCCATGACCTTGGGTTTAGGTTAGAATATTAAAATCAATGACGTTACCAAATCGAGAATCTCAACCATAAACTGCTTTGCACAATGGAAATATAAAGCAGTAAATCACATATGCACAAAACATAGACAACTTTTTAATTTTTCAACCCAACTTCGTTATATTAACAACATATAATACAGCAATCTAGGGCTCTCGTACCAGGGATAATGGCCCTTAGTACAAGATACAAAATTGGGGCTTGGTGTTAATCCATTGACAACTAATCTACCCTCAACAAGATACTCTGACCATCTAAGCTAATGTAGAGCTCCTCACAACTGCCTTGGTCATACACTGTACCTGCCCTATCCTTCGGCTCTTGATCTGCAACTTCTACCTCTATCAATACTCCAAGTCCATTTGGCCACTGAACCTCAGTTGTCAATCTACTCTCTAGTTGTGCCTTAGTCCATCAAGGCCAAAACACATTAAGACTTTCGTCGAGTTGTTCATAGCTCCACTTGTGAACAACTTTCAATTACCCACTGCTGCTCGTCAACTACTCAAGGAATTCAGCCCACTATGCTCTTCCTGTGCTACACCGCTGAAGATCAACATAGGGCACGAAGGGATGCCACCTATCACTGTAAGATGTCCATCTGCCACAATAAATATGGGTAAGAGGACTGCCCATCATCTGTTGTAGAAGTCCTTCTCCACACACAAGTCTCAGGCTCCACAACCACTCCTTTGGTTCATCAACCCTTGAGCTCAACAACTGCCTCTCTCGCAACTACCTTTGTCCATCAAGGTGTTTCTCACAGGGCTCCAACTTGGACACTATCACGTTGTCCTCCAACAAACCATAAGTGACTAGTATCGTCCACACTTGGTCTTCTCTCATGCTGCCCTCCAACAGTCCATGAGAGACTAAGTCCACGTTGTAGCATCTACTCCTAGTTAGGGCATCCACACACCTAGGATACCCTTACACATGACTTCCCACAAAATTCACCAATCCGCCCTTTGGTTCTGTAATAAAGGAGCTATTGGACAAATATGGGCACATCAATGTGTCCTTGCCTAGGACACCATCAATCCATCATACATGGGTCCATCTGCAACATACCTTGTTGTTATCCTCTTGCCTCTCGATCTAATGTGTCTGCTCACCTTGGCTTCTTGGTAGGCCTCCCAACAGTCCACGTGGGCTCCTCCAAACAACTCTTAAGGCCTCCTACAAGCAGCCCACAAACTAACCCAAGCAATGATCAACACTTTGACCCAATGCACAACAATATTCTGTTGTAAGTCTACTGCTCAATCATTGTGGAATTTGTCACTAGTGTAGGGCATGTAATCACCAGATCTTCCCCTCCTCCTTGACTTTATAGGCTGCCCTTAACTGATCCAAATCCGATCCTAACGTAGGATCCAATACTTGCAAACACTAACACACATACTTTTGTCCACTGTTTGAAGGTTGCTTTACCACTACAAACTAGGGCATCATGAAAATCCCTATTTTAGCCCTTATCTCTACCCAGAATTGCCCCCAAGGATTGCGATTGTCCTTTAGTGAAAGGATCTCCCTTCACGCTGCAATGTATGGGAAGGTTCTAGCCCTTAATCAAGGATTATCCTCCCGTTTTAACAATGAATCCCTTTCAACACCTTCAAACAGTCTACGACAACCTCATTTGAGGTTTGTCCCTCCATAAACAAACCCTCAAAATACTCCCCCTCCCTGCGCCTCCAGCAAGGCACTGCAGCATCACTACAACAATTTTGATGATCCTGAAATGCCTCCAAAACAGGCCTGTGAAGAGCCTCCTCAACTCGGCCTAGCCTCCAGAACTTCGGTCCTTGAGACAATACTGTTCTCAAACCTGTTTGCACCCTCAAACAACCCTCAAACCAATCTACACTCCCCACATCAACTCGACATCCAATCTAGGCTCTCCATGTTCTCCTGAAGTGACCTTATCCACGTTGGCTCAAGTCCTCTCCTTACTGCGGCTAGGCCACAGAAGTATCTCTCTCCACCGAGCTTTTGTGAGGCAAGTATTGCTCTCTTTTTGGATGCCTTAATGACTCCAAATCACCCTTAATATATATATATATATATATATATATATATATATATATATATATATATATATATATATATATATATAATATATTATCCAACAAATCTTGAAGAGACACAACTATTGGAGTTGTTTTACACCAAGCCTACATGACTTGGTAACCAATAATTACCTTGTCAACTTCAAAAATTCATTTCTCTCTAACGACAACTTAGAATCAGATGATTCTCATTGCGTTGGAATCGTCTCTTTGAGCACTATCATCCTCATCCATCACATGTCGTACCTCCATCACGGTTTTGGCCCAAATCAAGATGGGTGAAAAACCCCCAAGCTTGGATCTCAAGCCCACAAGCTCATTTATGGTGCTTTGACTTCCAACCCTTGAACACTAGGGCTTGGAGTACCTCCCAAGCTACATAAATCAACACTCCCTCTTAGCGAGGAAGGTACTTCCAAGACTAGGAAGTAACCATCACCGTCTGATAACACTAGCCCATCT
This sequence comes from Pinus taeda, assembly GCA_000404065.3. NCBI lineage: Eukaryota > Viridiplantae > Streptophyta > Pinopsida > Pinales > Pinaceae > Pinus > Pinus taeda. The sequence goes on along the minus strand of APFE031008376.1, from coordinate 199,283 downwards.
AGCATCCAACACTACATCATACCCTGTAGATGAATCCAAAATTCTTGCTAGTGCCTTTGCCTCATCCCATCCAAACTTGAAGATCCCAAACGTCCATAGGGCTACTCCCTCTGAGCCTACATGATCTCCATTGGCTCAATTCTGCAAGCACTCATCCTCTTAGACCAAACGCCACTCGTGAAAATCCCTTCAATCTCGAATATGCAACATCACGATCCGATGAAGACTCTAGCCTGCCAACTTGTAGTCCATCACATGAATTGATCTCAATCAAGTTGATCGCAACCATGCCAAAAAAACCCTCGAGTTGTCCCAACCATACATGACAAGACATAGGAATTCCACGATCCACAAACCGCCACACAACACACTGATGTGCACCAGGTTCACCACTGATTCACCAGAACTCCCAACCCATCTCATCATGTAGTCTATCGAGACCACATCTCCATGTCTCCAACTAAACCCTCTGCTCCATGATTCGGACATCCACAACTCCCTATGAGTTGCTTCACTATGCATACTTTGATTCACTATCCCTCAAAGTATCTCATATACCCTCTAATACCATGTTGAATTTCCATGACCTTGGGTCTAGGTTAGAATCTTAAAATCAATGACGCTACCAAATCAAGAATCTCAACCATAAATTGCTTTGCACAACGGAAAAATAAAGCGGTAAATCACATATGCACAGAACATAGACAATTTTTTTAATTTTTCAACCCAACTTCGTTATATTAACAACATATAATACAACAATCTAGGGCTCTCATACCAAAGATAATGGCCCTTAGTACAAGATATAAAATTGGGGCTTGGTGTCAGTCCATCGACAACCAATCTAACCTCAACAAGATACTCTGACCATCTAGCTGATGTAGAGCTCCTCACAACTGCCTTGGTCATACCCTGTACCTGCCCTATCCTTCGACTCCTAATCTACAACTCCTGCCTTGGTCATACCCTGTACCTGCCCTATCCTTCGTCTCCTAATCTACAACTCCTGCCTCTATCAATGTTCCAAGTACATCTGGCCACTAAACCTCGGTAGTCAATTTGCTCCCTAGTTGTGCCTTAGTCCATCAAGGCCAAAACACATTGAGACTTTTGTTGAGTTGTTCATAGCTCCACTTATGAGCAACTCTCAATTGCCCACTGTTGCTCCTCAGCTACTCAAGGAATTCAGGCCACTATGCTCTTCCTGCGCTACACTGCTGAAGACCAACATAGGGCACGAAGGGATGCCACCTATCACTACAAGATATCCATCTACCACAATGAATATGAGCTAAGAGGACTGCCCATCATCTGTTGTAGAAGTCCTTCTCCACACACAAGTCTCGGGCTCCACAACCGCTCCTCTCGTTCGTCAACCCTTGAGCTCAACAACTGCCTCTCTCGCAACTACCTTTGTCCATCAAGTTGTTTCTCACCGAGCTCCAACTTGGACACTATCATGTTGTCCTCGAGCAAACCAAAAGTGCCTAGTCTCGTCCACACTTGGCCTTCTCTCACTCTGCCCTCCAACAGTCCACAAGAGACTAAGTCCACGTTGTGGCATCTGCTCCTAGTTAGGGCATCCACACACCTAGGATACCCTTACACATGGCTTCCCACAAAATTCACCAATCTGCCCTTTGCTTCTGCAATAGAGGAGCTATTGCACAAATATGGGCACATCAATGTGTCCTCACCTAGGACACCATCAATCCATCATACATAGGTCCATCTGCAACATACCTTGTTGTTGTCCTCTTGCCTCTTGATCTAATGTGTCTACTCACCTTGGCTTCTTGGTAGGCCTTCCAACAGTGCATGTGGGCTCCTCCAAACAACTCCTAAGGCCTCCTACAAGCAGCCAAACAAACTGACCCAAGCATTGGTCAACACTTTGACCCAATGCACAACAATATTCTGTTGTAAGTCTACTTCTCAATCATTGTGGAATCTGTCACTAGTGTAGGGCATCTAATCAACAAATCTTCCCCTCCTCCTTGACTTCACAGGCTGCCCTTAACTGATCCAAATCCGATCCTAAACTAGGATCCAATACTTGCAAATACTAACACACATACTTTTGTCCATTGTTTGAAGGTTTCTTTACCACTGCAAACTAGGGCATCATGACAATCCCTATTTTAGCCCTTATATCTACCCAAAATTTCCCCCAAGGACTGTGACTGTCCTTTAGTGAAAAGATCTCCCTTGACGCTGCAATGTATGGGTAGCTTCTAGCACTTAATCAAGGATTGTCCTCCTGTTTTGACAATGACTCCCCTTCAACATCTTCAAACAATCTGTGACAACCTCATTTGAGGGTTGTCCCTCCACAAACAAACCCGCAAACAACTCCCCCTTCCTACGACCCTCCAGCAAGGCACTGCAACATCACTACAACAATTTTGGTGCTCCTGAAATGCCTCCAAAACAGGCCTATGAGGAGCCTCCTCAACTTGGCCTAGCCTCCAGAACTTCGGTCCTTGAGACAATCCTGTTCTCGGACCTGTTTGCACCCTCAAACCAATCTGCACTCCCCACATCAACTCGACCTCCAATCTAGGCTCTCCATGATGTCCTAAAGTGACTTTATCCACGTTGGCTCAAGTCCTCTCCTTACTGCGGCTAGGCCATAGAAGTATCTCTCTCCACCGAGCTTCTGTGAGGCAAGTATTGCTCTATCTTTGGATGCCTTAATGACTCCAAATCACCCTTGATTTATAGATATATAAGGGGATCCAACGAATCTTGAAGAGACACAACTAGGAGTTGTTTTACACCAAGCCTACATGACTTGGTAACCAATAATTACCTTATCAACTTCAAAAATTTATTTCTCTCTAACGAAAGTTCAGAATCAGATGATTCTCGTTGCGTTGGAATAGTACCTCCATCACGGTTTTGGCCCAAATCAAGATGGGTGCAAAACCCCCAAGCTTGGATCTCAAGCCCACAAGCTCATTTGTGGCGTTTTGACCTCCAACCCTTGAACACTAGGGCTTAGAGTACCTCCCAAGCTACATAAATCAACACTCCCTCTTAGCGAGGGAGGTACTTCCAAGACTAGGAAGTAACCATCATCATTCGACAACATTAGCCCATCTAGCATCCATCACTGCATCATACCCTGTATATGAATCCAACAATCTCGGTAGTTCCTATACCTCATCACATCCAAACCTAAAGATCCCAAACCTCCATAGGGTTGCTCCCTCTGAGCCTACACGATCTCCACTGGCTCAATCCTGCAAGCACTCATCCTCTTAGACCATATACCACTCGTGAAAATCCCTTCAATCTCAAATATGCAACATCCTGATCCAATGAAGACTCTAGCCTGCCAACCTGTAGTCCATCACACAAAGCCATCTCGATCAACCTGATCTCATCCATGCCAAAGAAACCCTCAAGTTGTCCCAACCATCCATGACAAGACATAGGAATTCCACGATCCACAAGCTACCACACAACGTACTGAAGTGCACCAGGTTCACCATCGATCCACCAGAACTCCCAGCCCATCTCATCATGTAGTCTATCGAGACCACATCTCCATGTCTCCAGGTGAACCCTCTGCTCCATGATCTGGACACCCACAACTCCCTCTGAGTTGCTTCACTGTGCATTCTTTGATTCACTATCCCTCAAAGTAGCTCATATACCCTATGATACCATGTTGAATTTCCATGACCTTGGGTCTAGGTTAGAGTCTTAAAATCACTGACACTACCAAACCAAGAATCTCAACCATAAACTACTTTGCACAATGGAAATATAAAGTTGTAAATCACATATGCACAGAACATAGACAGCTTTTTAATTTTTCAATCGAACTTCGTTATATTAACAACATATAATACAACAATATAGGGCTCCCGTACCAGGGATAATGGCCCTTAGTACAAGATACAAAACTAGGGCTTGGTGTCAGTCCATCGATAGCCAATCTACCCTCAATAAGATAATCTGACCATCTAGCTGATGTAGAGCTCCTCACAACTGCCTTGGTCATACCCTGTACCTGCCCGGTCCTTCGGCTCGAATCTGCAACTCTTGCCTCTATCAATTCTCCAAGTCCATTTGGCCACTAAACCTCGGTTGCCAATCTGCTCTCTAGTTGTGCCTTAGTCCATCAAGGCCACAACACATCGAGACTTTCATTAAGTTGTTCACAGCTCCACTTGTGAACAACTCTCAACTGCCCACTGCTACTCCTCAGCTACTCAAGGACTTCAGCCCACTATGGTCTTCTTGCGCTACACCGATGAAGACCAACATAGGGCACGAAGGGATGCCACCTATCACTGCAAGATTTCCCTCAACCACAATGAATATGGGCTAAGAGGACTGCCCATAATCTGTTATAGAAGTCCTTCTCCACACATAAGTCTTGGGCTCCACAACCGCTCCTGTCATTCGTCAACCCTTGAGCTCAACAATTGGCTCTCTCGCAACTACCTTTGTCCATCAAGGTGTTTCTCATCGAGCTCCAACTTGGGCACTATCACATTGTCGTCCAACAAACCATAAGTGCCTAGTCTCGTCCACACTTAGTCTTCTCTCACGCTGCCCTCCAACAGTCCACAAGAGACCAAGTCCATGTTGCAACATCTGCTCCTAGTTAGGGCATCCCCACACCTAGGATACCCTTACACATGGCTTCCCACAATATTCACCAATCCACCATTTTCTTCTGCAATAGTGGAGCTATTGCACAAATCTGGGCACATCAATGTGTCCTCACCTAGGACACCATCAATCCATCATACACGGGTCCATCTGCAACATACCTTGTTGTTGTCCTCTTGCCTCTCGATCTAATGTGTATACTCACCTTGGCTTCTTGGTAGGCCTCCCAACAGTCCACATGGGCTCCTCCAAACAACTCCTAAGGCCTCCTACAAGCAGCCCACAAACTGACCCAAGAAATAGTCAACACTTTGACCCAATGCACAACAATATTTTGTTGTAAGTCTACTTCTGAATCATTGTGGAATCTATCACTAGTGTAGGGCATATAATCACTAGATCTTCCCCTCCTCCTTGACTTCACAGGCTTCCCTTAACTGATCCAAATCCAATCCTAAACTAGGATCCAATACTTGCAAACACTAACACACATACTTTTTTCCATTGTTTGAAGGTTTCTTTACCACTACAAACTAGGGCATCATGACAGTCCCTATTTTAGCCCTTATCTCTACCCAGAATTTCCCCCAAGGACTGCGACTGTCCTTTAGTGAAAGGATCTCCCTTCACACTGCAATGTATGGGCAATTTCTAGCGCTTAATCAAGGATTGTCCTCTTGTTTTGACAATGACTCCCCTTCAACATCTTCAAACAGTCCGCAACAACCTCATTTGAGGGTTGTCCCTCCACAAACAAACCCTCAAACAACTCCCCCTTCTTGCGGCCCTCTAGCAAGGCACTACAGCATCACTACAACAATTTTGGTGCTCCTAAAATGCCTCCAAAACAGGCGTGTGAGGAGCCTCCTCAACTCGGCCTAGCCTCCAGAACTTCGGTCCTTGAGACAATCCTGTTCTCGGACCTGTTTGCACCCTCAAACAACCGTTAAACCAATTTGCACTCCCCACATCAACTCGGCCTCCAATCTGGGCTCTCCATGTTGTCCTGAAGTGACCTTATCCACGCTACCTCAAGTCCTCTCCTTGTTGTGGCTAGGCCACAAAAGTATCTCTCTCCACCAAGCTTTCGTGAGGCAAGTGTTGCTCTCTTTTTGGATGCCTTAATGACTCCAAATCACCCTTAATTTATAGACATATAAGGGGCTCCAACGAATCTTGAAGAGACACAACTATTGGAGTCATTTTACACCAAGCCTACATGACTTGGTCACCAATAATTACCTTGTCAACTTCAAAAATTCATTTCTCTTTAAAGCAACTCAGAATCGAATGATTCTCATTGTGTTGGAATCGTCTTGTCGAGCACTTTTATCCTCATCCATCACATGTTGTACCTACATCACGGTTTTGGCCCAAATCATGATGGGTGTAAAACCCCCAAGCTTGGATCTCAAGCCCACAAGCTTACTTGTGACGCTTTGACCTCCAACCCTTGAACACTAGGGCTTGGAGTACTTCCCAAGCTACACAAATCAACAACTGACACCTGAGACATCTGCTCAACAATATAGGGCCTAGGTAGATTGGGGATTTGTTCTGGATTGTTTTGGGGCTCCACCTTCCCTTTGATTGCATCCTTGAATGAATTTGCTCCTTTTGAGCTAGATCTGGAGCACCCTCTGAGAAGTCTCGTGTTAAGGATGATGGTAGAGTGAGGAACAATGCCATAGTCCTGCAACATGATGTCCTCCTGTAGTGATTTCCCTGCATAAATCAAATTTTGGAAACTTGTTGGTATACCCATTTGTTCTTGAATCTCTTGCTTGAGAGCTTGTATCCGCATCCCGTTCTAGATCCTCATACAGATATATTTTTCTCTCAGTGTTCTGATAAATATTTGGATCAAGGCTCCTTCTCGTGGTTCTGGGTATCGTGCTTCAAGATCTAACCTTTTGAAAATCACCATCGATTTGTCATCTAAAATCTTTGCACAAGCTTGATAAACATCCTTTGCTTCCATATTTGCTATATGATTATTATTTGTGCACCTCTCTAACAGATCTAGGCTTATACCAAGCGAATATGTAATAATTGAAACTTCTGAGATCACAATCATGTCCCGATCTGGGTATACATCAGGTAACAAACTTACAAGAATAAGACTGAGAAATCCAATTTTAAGATCTCTTGCGATCCGTTGATCCTGATATAGATCTACGAGCTCATACACTTGTTTGTGAACCCCATGATTCTGTTATGGGGGGATCAGTTTAGATCTACAAAGACCAATCACTGCGTGGGTTAGGAGATCTAGTATTTTGTTGTAACAAAACACCTCTTATACCTTACCCGTGTTTGTCATCCTTTGTTGCATGCAGAAGCCTATTTCTATTGACTGTGGTCCTATCAGAGTCTGTGTCTCCATATCTGCCAACCACTACTCTTATGTAAAGGGGCCTCCAGATCCCTCCAACGTCGACCCAGATCCAATCCATCTATGGATGCCCATTGCTTCACCAGATCTTCAAGACGCAGTTCGATCTACTCACTTGAGGTGGTCATGCACCTTGTGACTATCCCTTCGGTTTCGTAGTTGAGTACGGGGGTCCTGGAGATTCTCACCTATTGGTCTTCTCATTACCCCAACCCTCTCTATTTATTTTTTATTCTCTCTCAAAAGGTATTTGGGCCAAGAAAAGTATGATGTACAAGGAACCATTAGTTGCATTGTAACTAGATATTGCTTAAATGAAAGTTGAGTGACCATTCAAATTTGGTTTTCCCATTTGGGGTTTCAAGGCAAAATCTTGTGCCTTATGATGTGATCTAATTGTTTTATTTAATATTGTGGATTACATTTCTAGTATGGGTGCGTAATTTAAAGCAAACTCCTTTCTCTATTCATTGTATAAATTTGAGGAAATTGTGCATAGAAAAATGCAATTTATGCCTAGGTGGTTAATTCAATGGAAAGATATAGGCAAATGAATATTTTGTTGTTGTACCAAAAGCTATCATTCCCATGTATTGTTGGTTGCTACAAATTCAAAGATTGTGTGCCCAATTGCCTTTTCATGGTTTAATTTGAATAATTTCATAATGTAGTTTTGATTGCTTATATATATATATACAAACATTTCCCCTTAACATTGGACAAATGCCAACATCTCTCTATTATCCTCCATCCTTTTCACCCTGAATTTGAGATATAGGGTTTTTGTGAGTCAATTATTCTAATTAATTAGTTAAATTACTAATTATGTCCCCTAATAATATCAACTTAGCTAAGGCCATGGGCACACTTTACAATCCTATATACAATAATACAAGGAAGAGGAAGACCATATTCCTCTCTTACAACCCATAAGCAACCACTCTTGTAGATTGGGGTCATATGCTTTAATTGTGTGCTATGTTCATAAAAATGTGGTCACCTTCCCCTTTACCTCTACGTTGATTGGTTGGCTATAAACAACATTGGATTGTTCGCAAGTTTGTCATTATCCATGTTTCAACATTTTTTTAACAATGGTGAATCGATAACTTTGAAGAACTAGTCTGGGCAATACCTATGATTAAATCACACTAGTTGCCACTATTCACCTCAATTTCAAGATATTCAAAGATTCCCACCTTTTTAAGCTTATATAATTTTTCTCAACATGAATGCTCAACTTGTACAATTTTTTGCCACACGGGCTAACTTGCCTTTAGAGAATAGAACCGAGGTGGAGAGGGAAATAAACCAACTAGCTACACTTGAGTTATTGTCCTTTGAAATCCATGTTTTGGCACTTTGTTCATTACTCGATCCTCCTATTTAATGGTGAAGCCAAAAATATGAATATTAATTACTTATGTTAATGCTTGAGTGCATCCACATAATCCTTGGAAGCATGACCAACACAAGGCAAGTGAATGGACATTGAGAAATCAAGAGTGTAAATCACTGGCTTACAAAATAAGTAATCATCATAACATAAGCTCAATTAATATCCCCAGGAGCAACCCTCAGTAGAAGAAGGTAAATGAAAAGAACTTAGGCCGAACATTTTACTCAAAAGCCTGCCATGTTTTGAGCTCCATTCCCCATTAAATTATCATCATAAAAGGATAATTATTTTGCCGCCATGGTGCCACCATCTTTGAGTCATTCTCCCTTAAAAGTGAGAGGATGTTTTCTTATACATCCATCACAAGAAGAGATAAAATTGATGATTCTCCACTCAAATTGTCCCTAAAACATAGTGAATACTTACTTCATAATAAAAGAGAAAGATCATATTTATTAGTTCTATTTTATCTCACTTTCTTCTCATTACAACACATATCCATTTTTTGAATAGAAGATCCTAGAAAAAGAGTTACACCCCTTTAAAGCATCATCATTAACCAAGATAAAACAAATAAACAATTTTTTTTGACATTTGAAATTTGTGTGAAAATGTTACACCCCTTTAAAGCATCATCATTAACCAAGATAAAACAAATAAACAATTTTTTTGACATTTAAAATCAGTGTGAAAATTTCATGGTATAATAAGACTATGGAACAAGTTTATCTCATATAAAATCTGAAATACCAAAATATAATAAGATTTTTAATGAAAAACATTCTAATTTTGTAAAAAAATCAAATTTACTTTAAAGATGGCAATGAACATAATTCTCAAAATCAAAAAATCAAATATAAAATTACTAATTCAACAAAAAAAATATAAAATTACTAATTCAGTTTCTAATATTGGAAAAAAACATTTCTCAATTTGAATCAAATTTAACTTAAAATAAATTAATAACTATAAATTAAAAACATTGTTAAAAGTAAAAAAGGTAAAATTAAAAACATTGTTAAAAGTAAAAAGGTAAAAGGAAAAAAAAAAATCAAAATTAAATTATAACAACACGAATAATAAATATATATAATTGCTTAAACATTCTAATGGATGATGCAATCAAAGGGTTAAGCTCTCGTTTTCAAAGACGCAATGCCACTTTTGAGCAAGAAAGGAGACAGCCTCTCTAAATACCCAAATTACCTAATCACTATTTTAGCCTTTTTCCCGAATAATCATTATGTTAGCTATTCGACAAAAAGATAAATAAGTATTTATGAAAGTTCTTTGTTTTATCTGACATATTATTAACAAATTGTATTCGACAAAAAGATAATGAAAGTTCTTTGTTTTATCTGACATATTATTAACAAAAATGTATACTTAATGTATATCAAGCTGTTACAAGACAATAAGTCATGTCATGATGAGAAACTTAGTCAAATTGAAATCATTTTTCTTTTGGAATTCCTTCTATGATGATGTGGGTGGGTGGCTGGTGTATGTGGTAATCCCAGAATGAGAGCTTTCCGGTAATTAATGGAGGACCACAAAATTTTAAAGTGCAAAAACCAAAACAAAGCAAAGTAAATTATTGGCGAAAATGTTAATATTCAAATCGGACACAAGAATATTTATAGGCATTCAAATCATAAACAAGGACAGGGATGGATCTTTATTGAGGAAAAAATGACAATAATATATTAGCGGATATATAAGGGGTAAAGGTTTTTATATTGGCAAATATAAAAATTGGAGTTCAAAGTTAATGAAAAAATATAAAAGGGTATAAAAAATGTTAATGAAAAAATGGATTCCTACAATATCTAGTGGAAGTAGGGGTTTTTTAAATTGGGAATGTGTATTGGTTTCATGTTGGTAGGGGTTTAAATAATGTGATTGTTAGGTGTATTTTCCAATATGTAGTCAAATTAAGGGTATTGTTTAATATGCCATAAACGCACGTGATAGATTAGAGGTTCATTGAGTGATTCCCCTGTGGACTTGTTATGGAGTTATGGATGAAAGACTTTTTCTAGAGTTATGGATGAAATGATTTGATATGGGTTAGATTTATTAGGTGTTGTCTATTGAGGTGGAGGAATTGTTTGGACGACCAAAATTGGTTGGAATCTGGGCAAAAAAATTCAAGAAATCTTGCAATAGCATTTTTTGAATCATGTTTTTGATGGTGGAAATGGATTCAACGCCATCAAAAACCTCTGAGGGCACCCAAAATCTTGAAGTGTGACAGTTGTAACATGAATGTACAAAAATCCCTGTCGAATTTTATCAAAATATAACCAAAATTTCCATGATTTCAGAGCAAAAAAGCAATCTAGTTAGGCTACTGCGAACTTATTATCCAATCTTATATATATAATTTTTTAAAATATTATTTACATTTAATTCTGTTAAATTTATATTGTTATAAAAGTTTTTCATTTTTTTTATATGAATATGTTTCTTAATTTTTTGTTTTTTTTTTTGTTTTATATATATATATATATATATATATATATATATATATATATATATATATATATATATATATATATATATTGTAAGTTAGGTAGTACTCCCTTTTCTATTAATTTTCATAAATAGATAGTCAATGGTTCTCAAAATTCTGCTGGTGGCCTCAACTTGCCTGTAGGAAACCAGGTCTATTGGCCACCTATCTGCATCAAAAGTTGTCCAAAATTTAAACAATGTAATTATTATCATCTAGGCTTCATTGGCAACCTTATCTACTATATGCTTCATACTTAAAAAGAAAATGCTAATCGACATAATAACAAAATTTGACTAACTGGACTTCTACTTCATTCATCTGAGGAATCGATTGGGGCTATGTCTTTCGCACTCACCCCAGGTGCTTCACTTTGCATTAGTGTCTGAAGTTGTTGTTCAATTCTCTTCAGGCAGAGATTGTTATGATATTGCTGCATTTGAACTGATTGAATCTCCTTCTGGAGATCTTTTAGGCTTGGTTCTGCTTGTCTGTCCTCTTCTGGTTCTTCTCTTTCCTTGTTAGTGGTCATTGCTTTAGCTAGGATGTTTTTCATAACCCAATATTGTTGGATGACCTACCTAAACAATGTTTGGTGACCTCGGGTGTGGCCTAGATCCTGAATTATAGTCTCCCATTCTGCTGCCGGAATTTATTCGTTCTCGATGTTGGCATTTAACTCTCTTTCCCATTTAGAATTGACTACTTTCACTTCAGCCGAGGTTCCCACAGAGTAGGCATTGATAAGATTCTGCATACTTTCCTGTCCTATTTTTCTTCCTCTTTTCCTCGGTGGTTTCCTTGCGGATGGCTCTAGGCCTTCCATTTTCTGCTCCGTCTTTCCTATTCTTTTGCTCCCTTTCCTTCCCTATTGTCTGTCTTCCTTAACCATCGTTGTCTGCTCTCTGTTCTTACAATACCTGCACTCTAAACCCCTGCTTGATTCAATTTTCATTGCACTAGGGCCTGATGAACATTGGCTTTTATACTACTTGTAATGTGAACCTGTAATGCCCCACTTAAATCTTATCCTACAAATTTTGTTAATGTTTACATTATCTGAAAATATTGAGAAATATAGGTCTAATATAAAAATTCATGATTTCCATTATTTAAATTCTCCACTTACCTTCTCAATTTGAATATTGGGTAGAATTTGGTCTCCTTCCATTATTTTAAAATGTATGTATTCATTTCACATTACCCAATGTACCCTCACATTTATTAAGGAGAAGACATGGCCCTCTCCATGTAATTACATTTCACATTCCCCAATGTACCCTCACATTTACTTGGGAGAAGACATAGTCCTCTCCAACTCATTGTCAATATATATATATATTCATTTCACATTACCCAATGTACCCTCACATTTATTAAGGAGAAGACATGGTCCTCTCCATGTAATTACATTTCACATTCCTCAATGTACCCTCACATTTACTTGGGAGAAGACATAGTCCTCTCCAACTCATTGTCAATATATATATTCATTTCACATTACCCAATGTACCCTCACATTTACTAAGGAGTAGACATGGTCCTCTCCATGTAATTACATCTCACATTTCCAAATGTACTCCTAGCTTACTTGAGAGAAGAGAAGTCAACTATAAGGATGGGTGAGAAGTTAATGACATTAATGAGAGGTGGTTGAGATGGAGAAGGGAAGGGAGAAAAGGGAGAGTTTTGGGGGAGGTTGGGTTCTTGCTTATGATTATGGGGGTTGGTTGTGATTGTTTGGACTTGTTATGATTTTGGGAGACCTTGGAAACCTATAGAGGTTTCTTGGGTTTGAGAGGAGGAAAGTATTGTTATCTGGTTTTGCACATTCTTCTTGAGGACACATTATATCTGGTTGGACTTGGGCACGGAGGGCTAGGGAACCTGTGGAGGTTTCCTGGGCTAGGAATTTGTTTCCTAGTTGGCTGGGAGGTAAATTTGGTTGGGTCAGTGAGAAGGAGCGTTTAGCTGGAGCTATACGACAAAGGTATCATCATCAACCTCCGGAACAGGTATTTTTCCATGAACTACTCTTGTTAAGTTGATATCAATGGAATGCTCATCTTAATTTATGTTGCTTTAATAAAATGATAAGATGTTAAATGTTTAAAAATTTGTGAGAAGGTCAGCAAGCTCCTTTTATTACTTGCAAATCAACAGTAAAATAGATCTGTTAGTGTATAATAGATTGAGGCTCTAATAATAGGAATCAGGTTCTTACACATGGTATCAAAGCCAAGTTAAACCTCTAGGACCTATAGACCCTTATTTTGGCTTCCTTCTCAAGTTGTTAATTTAATTTACCTCCCCTTTCATATTGCCTGGTTACCTCAGATGTTCAAACATACCCTATGGAAGTTAAAGGCGCACACATGGGGAGTTTAAATTCCTTTCCATAAATAAAACATACAAAAACAACAGAGTAAATACGGGTCACAGAAAAACAGAGAGTTAATGAAGGTGCCTGGTAACGAGCCAATAGTAGCGTCTAGAACTGTCTTCACAACACTGGCTATTTGCTTATCCATATGCATATATACAAGGAATTATTGTGTATTTGCCGTAATGCCTGATGAGCTCCTTTCGTTCCACCAGGCGGGAGTGGGGCGTAGTAGTAGCAATAGTAGCTTCCGTCGCCCGATGGCCACTGCTATCAATTCTCACGCTCTTTTCCTTTGTTCGTCAAATAATTTTTGCATTTGGGGGATGCCAACTGTAGGAGTAATTCCATTGTCCTTTGGGATGATGTCCATTGGCTTAGGTAAGGTCCCCATTGTTAGCGATCTTCAAGACATCAGAGCGCCCTACAGTTTAAGCGTGCAATGTCTATAAGTACCACTCCTACCGCATCCCTCCTGCTTGTGCGTCCTTCCCACCTGCTGCGGAGAGGAAATTTCCTGAGAATGTTTGATCGAGGGCTAAGGGAAGGATCTTCCTGCTCACATCAATGAAATGAGGCTTTTCTTGGTAGAAGACAGCTCAACATTGTTTCGTATTCATGATTTCCCAGACTGCACCCCTTCTGACGAGGTCACTAACAAAAATCGTTGTCCTACTTGGTCGTCAAAACGCTAGAGCATCAATGACAAAGCTAACGAGTCTTCATAATGACTGGGAACAGAGTTTGAATCGTCAAAGTGCAATACAGACGCTCTGGGTGCTAGGTAGCAGCGTTATGCCCTCTCTCAGATTAAGTCACGAGGATTTGCCCGCTGTTGTGAAACCTTGTTTTCTGTTTTTTTTTTAAATGGTGAAATAGGATGGGAAATTAGGGCCCCCTTGTACTGCAATGAAGCCTATTAAGGGCACCGGCAGAGTACATGGATTGCACGATCTACCAATTTGAGTGTGCTGCAACTGACTTTTCTGTTAGGATTGAATTGCAATTTGCTTCTGATATAACATCGAAACTAGGCTATGCTCCGCACTTCCGCGCAAGAAGAACGTGCATCTTGCAATATCGATGTCAAATTTAATGAACTCTCGCGCTACTGCTCTGGAGGATACACCATTCACGGAGTCCATGTCTAAAATATTTCACATATCTTCTATTGTTGACAGGTTAACATTAAACATTATAGTTTACCATAGGTATACTGAATTTTATAGCATGTTAATAATCTGATCCAAGTAATATTTCTTTGAGAAACATAAAAATACTCACTCTGATTTTTTTTTCATCTTATGATGTGGCAAAGGCCCTAATACCCTTTCCGTCATAGCAAGGTGTTCCAAGTTTTCATGAGTTGAAACAATGTCTCACCCTGAAAATTTGAAGACAGTTACTACTGTAAATATCATTCCTGCCGGGATCTATATAACCATTCAAATCCAAGAGAAACTAGTCTAAAAAGTTTACCGAGCATAGCTCCACAAGTATGCACCCTACACTCCAAATATCACAAGAGTAGTTCCATCCAAGCCCTACTAAGAAACATTAATTGTAAATAAAAGGGCATGCATACGCGACATGATGCAATTGACATTTGTCCTATCAAAATCTGATGGATAAGCCATAGAACAAACTTTCTTAGCTCACCCAAAATAACTTCAGGAGCTCGATAATGCCCTGTAGAGACCACTGAGGTGTGATCTTGATCCTCAAATGTGGTACTTCCAAAATCAATTAACTTTATTGCACTTGACTTTGGCAACCTTTTAAAGTCATCTGGAAATCCCTTCACACCCTTTTGAACAACAATTATGTTATCAGAGTTCATTCCTCAACATAAATGCATGTTGTCGAAATGTTAATCTCAGACGATTGTGAAATCTAAGGGGGGATAACAAATATATTATGCCAATCTCAATCACAAACAAAACAGCAATCTACCTTGCAATCTGGAACCTTCACAGAGTCCGAAGAAACAAAAAGTATATTTTCAGGCTTTAAATCCGTGTGAACGAGTTTCAACTCATGCGTATCTGCCACAGATCATTGGCAATATTAGGAGAAGAAAATCCTGGATAGCAGTATTAGTGCCCTTATAAACACTCGTTCCACTGTTTTAAAGTGAGTGATAAACTGGCCATGTCCACATCCAAGTTTCACGTGTTTGCTTATTTACACCTTATGAACAGACGAAGAAAAAAAAAATTCCCAGATCAGAGAAAGTTCAATCTCCAGGATCAAGGTATAAAAGCCTGACACAATCTACTCTGATGTATATATACTTCAAAAGGCCTAAAGTTGGACAAAAGGAGATCTCATAATTTAGTCATTGCCAGAAATATAATGGGGTAAACCATTGCATCAAATCTATCCAATCATGATACAAATGTGAAATAGACAATGACAAATGCATGCATTCCTCAATTAGAAGTTAAAATAAGAGCAGAGAACCTAGCTTTCACTTACAGTTCACTCTTTGCATTAAAAGAACAGTGACATACAACTGATCAGCTGTATTCATAACTATCCAAGGAACTTATCATCTCCATGCATTATGATGAAATGCAATCATGAGCTCCAGGAAATCATCTCTGCCTTCATCAGATGCTACAGAGTATCATATAAGCCTCGGGAAGAAACATTTCAGCCCTCAATCACACCAACAGAGCCCTCAAATATTTTGTCACCGATCTCTTAAAAGATAAAAACACTTACCTCCTTTATATGACTACGGAGATCAATCAGCTTGCCCAAATTAGTGTTTCAAGCTAACCTTGGTCAGAGAAAATTATAGTCTTGCTATTGTTAAATTCAACATGAGATGTCATTCTTAGGAATCAAACCCTTTTCCAGCATCTTATTGATGAGT
>APFE031008376.1:147828-164323 GCA_000404065.3 Pinus taeda | reverse complement strand
CATAACTCATTTAAAAAAAATTATAAATATTTTATTTTAATTTAGTTTTATAACATTTTTTAAATTAAAACATAGTGGTCTGGGAAGATGTTGTAACGCAACCCGACCAGGATCGAATCCTACAGCGCAGCATTGTTGGCGTATTTGGGCGGATGGCTCTTTCCGTATTGATGGCTGATGGCGAGGTTTATGATATGATTGTATATGTGTCACGATGTGACTGTATAAGATGTATATGTATATAAATGTGATTTTCCAGCGAGGCTCCTTTCCCCGCGTGAAAAAAAAAAATTATAACAAGATTATTAATATTGGATATTCACCCTATTTTACTATAAATATTATTAACTTTTAAAATACTTGGTAATATAACAAGATTATTAATCATGGATATTCACCCCATTTTGCTATGAATATTATTAACTTTTAAATATACTTTGTTACAATATCATTGGCCAATACCATGGATTAACAATAGCACTTGCCCAAAAACCATAACTCATTTCAATTTATTTATTTATTTATTTATTTTTTTTATTTATTTATTATAATTATTATTATTATTAATTATTATTTTTTTTTTTTTTTTTTTTTTTTTTTTTTTTTTTTTTTTTTATAAATAAATCTAAAAAGCAAAAAGCTTAGGGAGATTGAGCAAATGCAAATATTGTAAACATTTGCATGTGGGTCAACTTAAAAAATAATGAAAGAGTTAAAAGAAGTCCTAGCGCTCTCTAACCAACATGTAGGGACGTTGATAGTTCTGTAGAAAAAAAAAATAAAATAAAATAAAGTAAATAATAATTATCAAAAAACCCATTTTGGAAACCCCCATTTTGACTTGGTTAAATTACATAAGACTAAAACTAAAACTAAAATAAAATATAAAATTAATAATTATAATTGTTAGATCTTAGACTTTTGTGATCCATATTGTGAATAATAATGTCTTTCTGTTAATCACATCATTAAGATTTGGTCTAACCAATTAATGTGGTTCATCCCCACCTTTGTCGTGAGGATGAACCACATTAGTTAGTTAGAAACACCAACCAATTCATAAGGAACCACATTAGTTGGTTACAACGTCAACCAAATCATAATGATGTGATTAATCCGAAAGACATTATTATTCACAATTATTCACCTGTTATTCTTAGACATGACCATGATGTAGCCTCACCAATGCCTAACTTACAAATTTTTTCTTATAATTATAATTAATAATAAAACTAGTCTAAATCCATCTTAATTCTAAAATTACCAAGCGCAAAAAATATCAAATTTCTTGATATCAGACCTCTTTTACAGTGAAAAATTTCTCAACTCTTAATAAATTAATTTATTAAGATAAATAGGTAAAAAATCAAAATCCCAATACACGTTTAATTATTAAAATAAAAAATAAAAATATTTATTTATTTTATCCCCACACTTCTGTGATATCTCCATTCCCACTATCTCAAAATAAAATTATCCACACAGTAATATTGCTTTTGCAAACATCCACATTACTTCAACTTTCCAAACAAACCACCAACCTTTGTCTTCCAAACATACATCTGATATCTTTATATATCCACACATAAAGATTATCTGGAATGGGTTAACCCTAATCACCTATGGGGCGCAACATAGTATAGGTTCAGCTCTTCACATGCCATGTGGGATAAAACAATTGCATTATTTGACTGGATCACCCTTCCATACATCGACGCCATGCATCGACGCAGACATATCAATGCGAAGCCCCACATAATTGGGCTACATCCAGGCTGGAATTGACCTCATAATCCAAAACTAAAAGCCCATATCAGGGATACCAATGACCATCTATTTTTAAATGCCAAAATACTTCACAAACTATTCTATTTATCAGTGGAACGCCTCAAAACACATTGGGGGACCCTCTGTTAGTCATACTCCAACTTCGAATGCAGACTCCTCCAGCGATTGATATCCCAACAATCTCAACTTCTGTTCCATGTGGCCTGCCATTCCATACACATATAGGTTCATGCTTCGAGAAAACTTGGGTATACTGACTGAAAACTTGGGTAAACTGATCGAATTGCCATTAGTGGGTATTCCCGCCAGTACTTCATACACATTGCTTCCCCCTATGCTTGCATCTCAGATTAAATAATTGTCGCGACGGATAATCGAGCCACAGGTTTATTCGCCATGGAGCCAAGCAGGTGAGCGTTTTGTCTACTAATCCTTTGATATTTATGGAGTTTCGCCTGCAACTTCAGCGAAACTTTTATTTCACTGTCATAGCCTATTTTTTGCTTCTTGAATTGGGCTTTTCTGGGGTTTTGTCTAAACAACGAACAGCAGACAGGCCGAAATCACCGAGCTTATAACATTAAGATCCACTACTGTTATGAATTCTGTCCATGCATGCTTTGCAGGCACAAGTGTGCAGCGTGCTTCAGGCAATTCTGCAAAATGGAGCATCTTGTGGAGCACATGAAATTAACTCATCATTCTGGACACGAGCCCATATGCGGCATTTGCCATAAACATTGCAGGTTTTATGATTCATTAAGGGAACATCTTGATGGTACGCTTTTCTCTCAATTAAATTAGCATTGCACCTCTTTTGTTAGGGCTAGGGTATACGTTTTATCGGTATGCTTCATGATCAGATAGCATTGCAGGTTTTATAAATCATTAAAGAGAGCATCTTAACGGTATGCTTATCTGCCAATTAAATTAAACTTGCATCCCATTTGTTAAGGTTAGGGTTTGGGGTTATAGGTATGTTTTTCATCAAATAGCATTGCAGGTTTTCTGATTAAAGGAGTATCTTAACGATATTATTCTCTCCTCACTTAAACAACCTTGCACTCCTTCTGGTAGGGTTAGGTTTAGGGGTATGTTTCAGCATCAGATAATTTGTTCAGATATATGGAATTATTTTGAAAGGATGCCAGTTTTTTGTTGTGTTCTTATGGAGTTTGCTGTTATCTACTCAAACTAACTTATTAAGGTTGGCACGGATAACCCTGAAGACGCATGCTTATCTTAAGAACTAAAAAGTTTACTATTCTTTCTGGTTGAAAAGACACCCTACCACTACCAGAGAAAAGTAAAAATTTAAAATAAGATAGAAGAAAAGCTTTTGGATATTTTGTTCAAACCTTGACATACATTTTATATTCTATTTTTAGGGGAACATCTAACATCAACATATAAAATGTGTGAATATTTTTTAAGGAATTTTGTTGAAAGTAACTATGCTGCATGTGTTTCCAGAATGTGGAATGGGAGGCTGGGGTATGGGGTATTTGGAACAGCTGGAGTACACCTCAATTTTTTTTTTAGGGGATGACCATAGGAGAACGTCCTCTCCATCTTCGTAGTTCTCGAGTTCCTCCTCTATTTCATCTACTTTAGGTACTAAACAAATATGTATCAACGAGTGTAAGGAGTTAGCACATCTTGGCCATTTGAAATTTTTAATTGTTGAAGAACATGTAACTTCTCTCTCTCTCTCCCATGTGATAAAATTAGAGTGAGGGAGGTCACATGTGATAATAGAGAGAGAGAAAGAAGTTGCATGTTCTTCAACAATTAGAGCTTCCAAATGGCAAAGATGGGCAATCAGGAACAAAATGGCCAAGATGTGCTAACCCCTTATGCTGTGCTTTATTTGAATTTTGAATTGGGTGAGATGGAGGAGGAATTGGTTGACGACGAAAATGGAGAGGAGGTTCTCCTAAGGTCAATATTCAGTTCAAGTGGAGCTAGTTGCAATTTGGAAAGGGTCTAAGGCCTAAAATGAATAGATAGACAAGGGTTTAGGGGAGAGGTAGGTTTTGGACAAAGCATTAGAACTATCTACTTCTATGAAGGTACTAAGTGGAGGGGAAGTATTGATTATTTAATGTGTAAAGGACAACTTTAATCTTGCAGGAATTAGGTCTGTATAAAACATCAATTCTATAGAGATTGGAAATTGAGTTAACAAATAGGAGCATTAACATTATCATTTTTGAGGATAGACCCTTGGTGACATGAAGGAGGAGAGGAGGAAGCCTTTAAGAGGAAACAAAAGGAGGTTACAATAAGGTTTATGTGAAACTAACACAGTTATTCTAAACGCATTGCGAGAAGACTTGGGAAACATCAGAGTCCTTGAAGCAAACTTTCATAACAAAGTGGTTAGATGGACGGTGGGAATACTATTGGAACTCAACCTCAAGGGGGGTTTGACGAAAGAAATAGAAATTGTTTGGATGTCATGGAAGTTCTTCCAATCTCTAGATCATTGGAAATTGCCTTTTAGATGTGTCAAATGACATGGCAAGGTTGTGTGTGGCCAGATTACATGTGGAGGGAGAAAGATAAGATCTAATATGAAGGAAAAAACTCCCTCAGTAAAAGAGGCCATCAAAGTTGTAAATGAATAAAATATGGAAGTCAATATAGTGTCAAAGTAGTCTTAGACTTGGAACTAGAAAATATGGGAAGGAAATTAAATAACCAACAGAAAATAGTTGGTGACATTTTTTCAATTGAGGAGGAAGTGAAGGGACCAGATTCCATTGAAGCAGGGACAAGAGAAGACTCAAGATTCTTCTTGTAAGCCTCTTGAAAAAGTTATGAATTGCAATATTCCTAGCCTATGTTATTTGCAAATTTTGGGAGGGAAGCCCATTAGAACATGTTTAGGTTAAGAGTTGGTCCTTAAAAAGGGAATGGGAAGAATCCGAGCTCCCTATTGAGGATAGAAGTCTTTAGGTAAATGAAGAAAGCCCTATCCTTTTTCCAAACTTTTGCATTAAGGAGTGTTTAGGTGGTAAGGGCTCTTCTGACAACATTGGAACCCGTGGATACAAACGCGCCCTAGGATAGAAGGGAAAGACTTATCTAGATGCAAATTAAAACCTATAGAGGATAATACCTAGAAGGAAGATGAGGGAATATAAGGGGGTTTGGCATTTGATCTAGGCCAACCATTGACAAAATATCGAATATCTGACCTGTCCATGGCCAAAAAATAAGTGAATGATGATAAACAATTGACTATTAAGGGGGCCCTTTTGAGTAAGGTCAATCTCTGACAAAGAGACCCGATGATATTTCTCTTCTTGAATGCGAGAGGGGAAGGGGGTGCCCATAAGAAGTTAGCCCTAAAAAGACGGTTGTCTAAATTTAGGCAGAATACTACTATGATTTAGGAGATTATTTGCAAAGCCGCAAAAGCAATGATGGTTCTTTCTTTAGTCCTAAAGTTTGGTCCTTTTGTTCATTGGATTTAGAAGGAAAATAAGGAGGAATATATTATAGGTTGGAAAGATTCTATAGAACTAATAAATTCGTCTTTGTTACACAATTAGAGCTTAGAAAGGTGATCGAAATTTGACAATGAAGTCAAGAGAGTTCTCGGTGGTGTGTTGGGGGGTGGAGGCTTGTGGTGCAATGCTAGGCAAGAACTCTTATTCCTCTTAGTTGTTTGAGGATATGGGGTTGTGTGATGTGGAACCTAATCAGCTTGTTCCTACATGGAGGAAATATAGAAGTGGAAGAGAAGGGGTCTCAAAGAGGCTCAACAGATTTTTGGTTGCAAAGATTATATTAGAGGAAACTGGGAGGTTTGAAGCTGTGGGTAGGGATAAATGGTTCTTTGGATCATCTCCCTATTTTGTTCCAAGTAGAAAAGGATGACCACATGCCATAAAACTCCAGGCCCATTTTGAATTCAACCATACATGGTTAGAAGAAGAAGGGTTTAGAGAGCTGGTCATTCATTATTGGAGGTTTAATCCAAACATAGGAGAGATGCTGAGTCAACAATTTGAAGAAGTTCAAAAAAGTAATATTAAATTGGACATATGATGAAAAAGCAAAGGAAGTTGAACAAATACTAAATGAGATTGAGGAGGAAATAAGACTGCTGTTAGCCCCAAGGGTTAGCTTAACTGGTCGAGTCCCCGTTGTTAAGTACCTCGCCGATCGGGAGATCACAGGGTCAATTATCCTCGACGACTTTGGGTTTAGGCCCTGCTAGTCTGGCCGACGGGCTTTAAATGATTCCCTTCAGGGTTGATCTGCCCAGATTTTTCCGAGGGCAAAAAAAGAAATAAGGCTGCTGTTTTGAAAATAATATTAAAGGTATCTTTATAGAAGAAGAGAGTAAGAGATTAAGATCTCTTGAAGAAATAAAAAGGAGACTCTTGGAGCAAGAATAAGTATACGCAAAATTTAGATGGAAAAGCAAGGCTATCTGGTTGTCAGAAGGTGACAGAAATATGAAAAATTTCCTAAACTTTTCGGAAGTTACTAAAGACTCGAGGGGAACTAAAGTCAGTCTTAGAGTCCTCTATAAAGGGCAAACATAGTCCGGGGCCAAATGGATGGACAGTTGAACTTTATATGGGATTCTTTGATTTCTAGGAGGGAGAGTTGTAAAGGTTTTGGGAGCCAATAGATGCAGCTTATGTAGCTTTGATTCCAAAGAAGAATGAACTGAAGACTTTTGCAAACTATAGGCCTATTTCTCTATGCAACTCAAGTGTACAAATTCATAATGAAGATCCCGGCAAATAGACTCAAATCATATTTTCAGGCTTTATATCAGAAAAGCAGTCCATGTTTCTCTACAACAGTCAAATACATGATGCTGTGAGAACAGCACAAGAAGCTCTTCATACAATACAGGTAAAGAAACTCAGGGCTTTGGTTAAGAAAATTGGGTTAGTTACATATAACAAAGTGTGTTGGTTATACCTTGGGCTGTTATTAATTCAAATAGGAATGAAGGTCCAAGTTGTGAACTGAGCATTGGGTTGTCTCTCCTCAGCCTCTTATGCAGTATTAATAAATGGATCTCCCTTCAGATTTTGTGACGGGGGGGATTCGGGTAGGGTTGCTGAATGTCCCCATTCCTATTCTTATTCGTGGCAGAGGGTTTAATTAAGTTAATCACAGCTTCCAAAAGGGAGGGATCTATCAGAGGTATCAAATTGGGAATGTCAGTTACTCACTCTCACTGACACGTACTTTATTTGTGGATGATGTAATGTTGTTTGGAATTGGAAGAAAATCTTGACCTTTATTTCAAAACAACAGGGATGGAAACAAATAATCACAAATCTTCTATTCTATTTAATGGCTTGGAGGAAGACAAAGAAAGGCAATTAACCCATGTTCTACCCTATAATTCTATAGGGTATAAAATATCTGGGGTTCTGTCTTAAACCCA
This sequence comes from Pinus taeda, assembly GCA_000404065.3. NCBI lineage: Eukaryota > Viridiplantae > Streptophyta > Pinopsida > Pinales > Pinaceae > Pinus > Pinus taeda. The sequence goes on along the minus strand of APFE031008376.1, from coordinate 157,110 downwards.
ATGATTACAAACTAAAAGATTGGCAATGGCTTTATGAGAAGATTGAAGGAAGAGTGACAAACAAGTGTTACAGATGGCTGTCCTATGGGGGACGGTTGATCTTGGAAAAATCAGTGCTAGGAGACATACCTGTTTAGTGATTGTTCTTAGCATATACTCCTAAGTGTATGCTGGACAGAATTAGAAGAAAATGCTTCAGTCTCCTATGGACAGGGAAAAGAGTAAAAACAAAAAGATATACCCCTGGTCAAATGGAGTATAGGCTTCCAAAGCCAAAAGTTGCAGTAGGTTGAGGTATGAAAAATATACATCTATTTGGCCTGGCTCTGGCAGAAAAGAGTGTGGAAGATGATGCAGATTGAATGTTATGGTAGAGAAGTATATAGGTCCTGCATTTGTGTAGGACTGGATAAGAAGAGAAAGCCAAGCCTTCCCGAGGAGCATCAGTTATTTGGAAAGCATTAGTGAGAGCCTTCCCACTGTTAGGGAGGTAGTTGGGTTGGAAAGTAGGTAATGGAAGCAGAGAAAGAATCTTTATGTTATCAGATCAGAGTAAGGAAGCAGAGTAGGTAATGGGCTGTTCACCTAACCTTATGTTATCAGATCTATTAAAAAATGTCCTCAACAATAAGCAGATATATCACTTAGCAGATGCTGCAGATAAGGTTCCAGTTCTATTTGGGATCAAGGATGGAAAAATGCTTTACAATTGGAACTCAAGTGGAAATTAGCAGATGTATTTAGCCGGAAACATGATGCCATAAAGCTGAAGGATACTAGTGTATGAAGGCAGAATAGGGGAGAAGCAAGGATATGGTGGTTGATAATCTGGAAACTGAAATTGCCCATAAAAATGATTCTCTGGTTGGCCTTATTCAACCAGTTTCTTACCTGGGGTAATGTTGATGCGGGTGGTAGTTTCGGGAGGCCTTCTACATAGGCTTGGTGTCCTAGCATGTGGAAGACAGTATTTGCCTCTTCTAGGTGCTTGCTTGGCAGAGTAAGTGATTTATGTCTTCTTTCCTAAGTCTAACTTAGGAAAAGTACAATAATTAAAGTTAATTAATTATTGTGGACCATTAAGTCATTTTCTAAGGATAAATAATTTAATTATTTAAGTGACTTATAAATAATCTCAACTGTTGATCTCCAAGATGTTTTAGAAGGGAGATTAGGGTTAGGGATTTGGCTTAATGAAGATTATAAAGGAGGCCTAGTGAAGAGGTGAAGAATCAAGATACACAAAACTCAAGTGAGTGAATCATCACGGAGAGTGCGGGTTTCTCTAGTGCGAGTGGCTCAATGACTAGAGCGTAGAGAAGGAGACATGCAAGTAGATTGCAGGGTAGAGTTGCTAGAGGGAAATTGTTTTGATTCGGAGGAGGCCAAGTTGATGGAAGGCAGAGTTTACCCTAGTGCACAGTAGTGGTGCATGCAAGGAGGACGCAGGTCAATTTTGCTGGCTAAGTATTTGGGCCGATTTCTTCCAGACGCTGATTTCCTATAGGCCAAATTCCTTGGGCCGAATTCATTCTGTGTGAGCTGAGTTGCAGGTTTCAGATGTTGTATTTCTCCTTGTATCTCTGTGGGTCAAAAACCAGATTTTCTAGATAATAGATGATGGAGAATTATTGTGGGTGAATTATTTTTGCAATGTGTGATTGGTCTCTCTGAATTATTGATTTTCGTTGCATATATTTATTTCTAAAAGTTTATTTTTTGGCGGAAAATCTAAGCAGATCTACCTAAAGTGATCACATCTTGTCGGATAAACTAATCAGAGCATAACCCCATGGGTGTCGAGGAGAATTGACCCCATGACCTTTGTTATGAATATAATTCATATAAAAATAATAAGATATAAATATAAATATAATAATAATAAATTAATAATTAATTAACTAATAGTTAGTTAGTAATGAAGAGGCATGTCTTAGAGACATGACCATTCATGAAAGGACACATGCCTAGGGTATATAAGCAGACTGTCATTCTCATCTATAATCATCTCATATCTTTTGTACACTCAACAATTTTATATACAATTATTACTTGTCCTATCATGGATATTTATATATTTCAGATATTCTAAATATTCTGCTCTGTTTATGAACCTTGTTCGTTACATTGGTATCAGAGCCACATTGGCAAATCATGGCCTTTGGCCATCAAATTGTCGTCGCAACTAAAGTGTTTCGCTACATGAGTTGGAGTTTCTTCATTTTCGATCAGGTTCTTGGCCACTATAAAAGATTATAAAAGAAAAGAGTTAAAAAAATAAAATATTTAATTAAAAAAATTAATATAATAATAATAATAAGGCCTTTTGCCATTGACATTTCAATGGTTCTAGTAAAAAAAAATAGTCCGATATAAATTTTGAAGGAGAACATTCATATATATAAAAAGTGCATGATAAAGTCAAAAGGGAATCTTCCCAAATATCATTAAAACTATATGTAAGAGAAGGAAGAGTAGATAAGATCATCTTGATTTTTCATTAAGTGGTTTACAAACTTGTGGTTTTAGCAACCCCTTGGTAATTGCCCGTGGTATTTTCAAGGTAAACGAAGAACAAAATGAATACAAAATCTCTTTATGTGAATGGTAAGTTTTACTTTTTACGTAGAGAAAATTAACTGAGTCAAAGGCACATAAGTGGACATATATTTCGTATTATACCCCAAAGAGGTGAATAACCACGTTTCACTAGGGTTGTAACTTTTTAAAAAGAAAAAAAAAAGATTATAAATATATATTAAAAAATAAATAATAAAAAAACAAAATAAAGTAAAAAAAGAAAAAAAGAAAAAAAGAAAAAGGTAAAAAAAATTATAAAAAAAGAGAGTTTAAGGAAAAAAACAATTGTTTAGAGTATATATATTACCAAGGAAGGTTATCAAGTCAAGAAAAATGGAGCCTAATTCGAAAATAATGAAGGAAGTAGTCAAGATGAGTCCCACACAACAATCACTATTTTGGACCAAATGTCCAAGTTGTCCAGACGAAATTGGATATACATATATTCAAAAAAGGTGCAATTTACGTTGTCCAAGGTGTGGAAGATTATTTAGTACAAAAGAACATCAAGTCAATGAGTAGATGCAAATAAAACGATTAAAGGAAGAAATCGCAAAACTTCAACAAAAGAACAAAGCATCAGAGAAGAAATATAAAGATCTCGAAGATCGGTTTTGTTAACACTCAGGTTGTCCCTAAGCTCCTGAAGGGATACGGCCGAGGTAACCATAAACCAATCTTTGGATTGCAGGTTCTAGCCCACCTGCAATCAGAGAGGGCTCTCTCTTAATGATTTAGCTTTGTTGATGATGATTTTAGGCTAGCTGTTGGTTGGTTGGTATTTGTTGGTTTGATGTTTTGCTTGAGCTAAGACTTGTACTGTATATGTGATAATTTCTATAATCAAAGACTGCTGAAATGCATGGATTCTGAAACTTTCTGTTGAGTTTAATTGGCTGAAGAGTGACTGTGGAATTCCTGTGCTTCTACATGGCTCAATAAGTGTTCCTTAACTCTGTTTAGTTTTTTTTTTTTTTTATGTTTGTTTCACCATTTATGTTCCACCATCTGAATTTACAGAAAAGAAGAATAGTTTAGGATTTGCTTGGCAGCACCCTATGCTCAATTTCCGTGATTTGTATATGTTTTCATTAGGAATAGTTATGAATATGCATACTTAAATGATCATGTTTACACTATTTCTTTCACATATGAATGATTAGTTAGGAATTTTAATTGCTCCTAGATAACCATTCATTCCCTCCCTCTCTGTTAGTTGATGAAAATTCTTTAAATTGCCTTTCGGTCTCTTGACTTTCATCCATCTTTTCAGAATTGGTATTGTTCATGTGTAGCTTATTCCTGCTCTAATAATTTCCTCTTGTGGACCAAAGAAAACTAACATCAAGTCTTAATCCATTGACTCCATGCCCAACGGTTGAAAACTTATCACACTATCCCTTGCCTCTCTGCTTGAAATTATCCTCCTTACATCTATCTTCCACCCAAACACCAACAAACCCACTGAACCCAATAGCTAGCCTAAAATCATCATCAACAAAGCTAAATCATTAAGAGAGAGCCCTCTCTGATTGCAGGTGGGCTAGAACCTGCAATCCAAAGATTGGTTTGTGGTTACCTCGGCCGTATCCCTTTAGGAGCTTAAGGACAACCTGAGTGTTAACAGGTTTCATGAAAAATCAACAGAAAGCAACGAATAAATTTGACGTCTAAGGGACCACAATGAGAAATTACTTGCACAGATAAAGAAGTCCAAGGTTAAGAAACAAAGACTAAAACAAGAAAACGAAAGTTCTGATAAGGAACTAAAGGAAATTCCTTTAGAAAAAGAAAAAGAAAATTTGTGCCTAAAAAGCCTTAATAAAAAATTATTAGAGCACATAAGAAATTTAAAGATAAAGAGAAAGAAGCTTAAAAGTGACAAGAAATCACTAAATGACAAGTTAGAGCAACTTCAAGTAGTATTGAAGCCTCTAGTCATTTCAGTCCAAGTTGAAGATAAAGAAACAAATACTGATCTAGTCAAAGTCTTAACTCAAGTAGAGGATAAACCTACTAAAGTGAAGACACATGTAGAAGTTGCAATTCAAACGATGGACATTCCAAATGTTGATTCAACAACCAACTCAACAACAACAAGCCTTAAGGAAATTAGGAAACAACCACTAACATGAAAGGGAATTCTAACCAGAAGAATTATTTATCGATAGCTGAATCACAAGAGTAGACTTTCCAATCAATCTGCGTACCAGTATCACTCAAAACATAAACGACAAATTTATGTTCCCAAGAATACCAAAGTTTGCAGAATCCAGTCCTACAATAACTATTCATCACAAATTTCCAGAGCAGTGTTGCGGGGGAGCGCCCTCCCTCGATCCCGCTCCCAATCCGCGCTTTGGGTAGGAGCGACTCGGGAGCGTGTTCCCTAAAAAAAGTTTGCGCTCCTGCCTTTTCGAGAGCGTTAAGCCTTTTTTGCAGTTTTTTTTTTTTTTTTTTTTTTTTTTGTAATGTTCCAAATGCAATTTTTTTCAAAGAAACAAATAAGTTTTGAGTGAGGTAGTTTAATGATCAAGCCTATGGCCCTAGTATTGATATGTGATTCATGGTAATGTTAAATTCTTAAAGTAAAAGTGACATTCTCATTAATCTTCATTTTCATACTTTTACTTAAATTTTTAACATTAACCATGAAATGACTCAGGATGTTTGAGAGTGGTTCCGACCTCATTGGATTTCATATGGAGAAAGTAAAATTTTAGATTTCATTCAAAATCCAGCAGATTTATCAGTTTTTCAGGATTTCAGGATTGGGGGATTACAATGTTTCCATTGAATTTTGTCATGTATTAGGGTATGGAACTCATATTTAATCAAGAGCACCAATCCCTCTATGTACCTTGATGTTAGTAACATTGGTTGTCGAACTCCTCTATCATGACCCTCTTAAAAATGTACGCATCACTCAAACAAAATCTTGACTTGACATGCTATGCTTTTTCTCTCTTATGTTAATGCTTAGAGGGTGATATTAATGACAAATATCGCTATACAGATACAGAGGTAATGACAAAGATTACCTCTGGATATTAATGCTTAGAGGGTGATATTAATGACAAAGATCCTGATTTCCCAACAAGACTAAAAACATTTCTTGTGGTGGCAAGAGGCCCAAGCATAAGAAATAGATAATAGATTTACTTCTCTTTTCTAGTTTCTAGTAGTTTTTATAACTATTGACTCTTTCATATTTATTATGATATTTTTTTAAACAATATATGACAATTTAAGTTTGAAGTTGGCAATTATAACTCATTAGTAATGAATTATGAATATGATGTTTCATGAAAGTTGAAAGTTGTTTCATTTCATTTTATAACATTTCATTTCATGTTAGATATTATTTGTTGTAATGGTTACACTTAGCTTACAAGTACAACTTTGGTGATCAATGATCATAAATGTTATATATTGAATTTTGAAAGCTTGAAACTTTAAGATTGATGAATCACGAGACTCAATATGTTGTATGTTACTATGTTACTAACTTGTGGACGTGGTTGATGAAGATTATAACTTCTAGATGATTGTTGTTATATGGTTCAATCTATGTTTTTTTTGTTTTTTATATCTAATTCATTATTTTACATGTTTTTGTTGACATATATGTATCAAAATATAAAAAATATATATCCCAAACCAGGAGCTTCTGAAAATGTCGCTCCCGCTCCCGCTCCCCGCTTTTGCTCTCGCTCCCAAGTAACATTGGTCCACGGACCATGGGATTGTATAAAAAGAGCTAAGATCTAAGTAGTTTTAGGGACAGACAATGGAAATCATGTGGAAAAGAGAGTCGTAGCTCTGAAGTAAGAAGTCTAAGTCTTGGGTTGTAGTATAGATAGAGGCTCTGTAGCTGAGTGCGCAGAGGCCTAGGGCAGAAGTCCACAACTAAGTGCGCAGACCCCTGCAGCTGTGTGCGCAGGGTGGATAGAGTTTGTAATCACTTGGAAGATATCAATAAAGAGAAATATTTTGCAATTCTTGTGTCTTGTTCTAATTAATGCATCTTGTCATTTTATGTATGAATTTCCTTTATAATGCTTATATGATGCGCGAATGAATGCAATTACATTGGATAACTGAACGCAATTAAGGATATCTATTTACGCGATGTTAACTATAATTGTTTGATAAGATAAGCAAGTCACTTAGATTAATTTGGGAATCCGCACGGTACGCTGCCATAGCAGTGTGAAAGTACCTGAGCAATCAGTTAGGGCTGCGCGAAGGCCAATCGTACCCTTTCGCGGAGGTACTGAGGGATGGGGTAGAGGGCTAGTCTAACAAGCCCTAAAGCTAAGTGACCTGCGTGAAGGCAGGGACAGAGGAAATTAAACGACATCACAACCATTTCAAGGTGCAAAAACTTGGTTCCAGCATCCCCCCATACTGCTTCCAGTGAGACTTCGGTCCGCGCTCCGCAGGCTGATGTCGAAAGGGCCAATAGTGTAGGGATTTGTTTGGCTAATTAATATTGAACCTGGGTCAAGCCCCCTCAAGCAAACACCTGTGTACCAACTGCAACTGGATGGACACTCCAACACCCTCTGCAAGCTCCAACCTGCCCTAGCACCACCTTGCCACCCTAAAATGTTCTCAAGCTCCAACCTAAATGAGACTCCACTCTCCTGCCTTGCACCACCCTGCCACCTTATTCAACCAGTAGACCATGTTTCACAATTTTCAGACTAGATCCACCTGTGCTAAAAAAAAAAATACAAGGAATTGCCAATACGAAAGAATTGCCACACAACTCTGTAAATCAAATCTTCCTCTGCTCAATTTGAATACCAAATATAACCACTGCTCAATCCTACTATCTTTGTCCACTTTGAAATCTATAATTGCTCGCTATTGCAACTGGACAACATCATAGTCATCACTGTCAATAGGTTATTGTCACAATAAGCAAATCATTGCATCAAGATCATTGTTGTATTCAATACTATAAATTATCATTGTAGTTGTATGCCAGGTCTTTGTTATAGGTCATTGTTACTAAGTCAAAGTTCACTACTATACTCAAGTAGATCACGGTCACGTTTCCAAGTCACCGTCCTATCAACAATGTTGTCAAGTCAAATCACATCATCCTCATATGTCAATAAGTCACAGCAAGTGTCATTGTCTCAATAATTTGAGAAAAGTGTCACTGTCTCAATAGGTTACAACAAGTGTCACTGTCAACATATAGAGTATTGTCATATGTCACATCATACTAGGTCAAATCTTATCGTCTAACATGAATAGATCTTTGTCATGCAACGAAGTCAATGTTTGACAAGAATACTGCCTATGAACAAGAAGATGCCAACTGAAGCTATTGTGAAAGAACCTTTACTTCAAGGATGAAACTCTTCCTTACAAAACCACTGTTGTCAAATGTAGATACAACACTGCCACTTCAAACTGAAATCATTGATAAACTAAATATGAATACCCTTATTGTAAGATGATGATGTAACCTTTTCTACTTATTTCCAGCTACAGAGCAATAGAGTATTGCTACAAATGATGTAAAAGGACTTATTCCAAAGGTAGCAGCGAGTCTTTGCTTACAATGCCAAGACAAGACCAGTATGTATGTGGCTTCTCTGTTTTGACTCTTGAGTAACCCTTGCCTTCCAAAATTATTATAGCCACCAACTAGAATGTTGAACCCTCTTGTCTTATAGTAAGAGATGGAAATAAAGTCTACAAAACAAGACTGTAACAAATATACCTTGTTCATTTTTAAGTGAATGCCAAATGAATCAATAGGTCGACTTGACTTGAATTCTAGTCTCAGGTACATATGCTAGGATTCTTTTGTGTCATGTACTACTTTAAAGACTCGGATGGGAGGTCACACAGTTCTGAAGTTCTGGGGAGGCTGAAAGAGAATCAAACCATCAATCTGCACTATGCCACTGATCCAGAGCCGAATCTTGAAGATTGATCAACAAGAATTGCGTCAATTTGTCACTGTCCAAGGCCGCACTGTTGTAATTTTGGATTGATGCCTTAACCACAAGCTGGATGGAATTGGTTGTTAGTAATTAGAGTCATAGAGATGCTTCTTTAATAATGTCTCATTAACACAGAAAATGTCACTTGTTGGCTTTTGAAATAATGTTCAAGGTAAGTCGAAGCCTTGTTGTAATACAATGAAATCAAATCATAAAACAAGAACCAAACAAAAGGATCCACAGGGTTTCTCATTATTCTTCAAATCACGGTGGAAACTTCCTTCGCTGGTCTTTTAAAGGCAGAGAACAATGTTACAGAAGTACTACCCTAGACCGAGAAACTTTGAAGTCCTGTAGCAACCTTCGTTGACCTATATTCTCTACCAAACAGTCACAAGAATGATTTTTTAGGTTCTGAGTTGATGCCCTAGTAGACAAGGATTGTTATTCCTCCAATTTGCAAAAACAAACCTTGCCCAAACGAATTCCCAGACCAAAAGAAAACACAAGAATTCCCCAACCCTATCTTCTGATTTCTTCATTGTCTCCACGGGGGTCAAATTTCAGAGCAAGAGATCTGAAAAGATAATCATTCGATTCATACATTTTGGAGGTGAATGTGACTTTATTTTCATAGACTTAGAAGGGTCTTTTAAGGGTAGTTGTTCGAGTTTTAGGGCTTAATCCCTTTTTGAAATATTTAAATTTCAAGTAAACTCCCACTTAATTTGCG
>APFE031008376.1:128074-147818 GCA_000404065.3 Pinus taeda | reverse complement strand
ACTCGGCCGACCGAACCGGGTTGAGCACCGTTTCATGGCCCAGGTCAATGACCCGGACCAACTCGGCCGGGTTGGTGCTGACCCGGCCGGTTCTTAAAACACTGCTCATTAGTAATGAATTATGAATATGATGCTTTATGAAAGTTGAAAGTTGTTTCATTTCATTTCATTTTATAACATTTCATTTCATGTTAGATATCATTTGTTGTAATGGTTACACCTAGCTTACAAATACAACTTTGGTGATCAATGATGATAAATGTTATATATTGAATTTTGAAAGCTTGAAACTTTAAGATTGATAAATCATGAGACTCAATATTTTGTATGTTACTATGTTACTAACTTATGGACGTGGTTGATGAAGATTATAACTTCTAGATGATTGTTGTTATATGGTTCAATCTATGTCTTTTTATGTTTTTTATATCTAATTTATCATTCTACATGTTTTTGTTGACATATATGGATCAAAATATAAAAAATATAAAAATATATATATTATATAAAACGCTCTGGGATTTGCTCCCATACCGGGAGCTTCTGAAATGTCGCTCCTGCACCCGTTTTCGCTCCTGCTCCCCGTTTTCACTCCCGCTCCCAAGTAACACTATTCCAGAGATCAGAAAGTTCCACAAAAGATTAATCTAAGATGGTCTGATCTGTTCTCAGTACGACAATTTTGTCTATCACTCAGTGCATCATATCATCTTGTATCAACAAAGATGAAAGTTTAGAGACGAGAAGATATTCTCAGTAAGATTTGAGGACAAAGCTTTTTGAAGAGAGAGGCAATGTTATGAATATAATTTATATAAAAATAATAAATAAATATAAATATAATTATATATAATAAAATATAATAATTAATTAACTAATGGTTAGTTAGTTAATAATGAAGAGGCATGTCTTAAGAGACATGACTATTCATGAAAGGGCACCTGCCTAGGGTATATAAGCAAACCCTCATCTAATTTGTAATCATCTCATATCTCATATCAATTCCTATACAATATTCAATATATAGCTACATGTCTTACAATGGACATTTACGTCTTTGAAGTGTTTTAAAGATTTCCACTGCGTATGCAACTTTTGGTCGTTACAACCTCCTAATGGCGAGATGCTTTAACAACGAGACTTTGACCAATTAAGCTATCCCTCGGGGCTTATATTTATTTCTAGAAGTTAAAAATACCAGTGATTTTATTTTTCAATGATTTAGTGCTTATTTAGGTAAATAAATAAATTATTAGGTAAAAATAAATTGCCTTGAGAAAATAAATTTGGTCGGTATTCAAAATTTAACATGGTGTCAGAGTATTCTAGAAGACTCTGAGAGTGAGATCTGAGATCACGAGGGTTTGTAGTAGTGAGTTTCCTTTTTGCAGCAGCATAATTATTTTCTTAAAATTTTGCAGTTGGGTTTTGTGGCCATGGTCAATTTGTGGAGATGGGATCATTGAGCAGTTTGCCATATGAAGGCAAGTTGGATTGGGCAACAAATTTCAGTCCTTGGAAGGAGTGAATGACCATGATTCTGAAGATGAATGGTTTGTGGGATATTGTGAGCCGAGACATTCAATTTCTTTCAGATCCAAACCTTGCAGTAGAACAAAAGATCAAAGATATGAAAGCAAGTTGCATAATTTTGGACGGTGTGAGGGATCACATAATTATTCACATATCATGAGAGGATACATCATACTGGACGACAAATGTGGGTAGCTTTGATCGGTCTTTATCAAAGTTCAAATGAAAACAGAAAAAATGGGTTGTAAGAGAAATTAGACAACATCAAAATGAGCAGATTTGAGACCATGACATCTTACCTCACAAGGATCCAGCAGGCTCATGACGAGCTTACAACTTTTGGGGAAATTGTGAGTGATTCAAAGTTGGTTAAAGTGGCTATGAAGGGCTGCATCAAGCACTGGACCACCTTTGTTGATGGGGTCCTTGCAAGGCAATCTGTTCTTGATTTGAGTTGGTTGTGGGATAACTTCATCTAAAAGGAGATATGGGAGAACTCATTGGCCGAAGGACAACGAAAGGGTGCCGAGGATAAAGATGAGATTGCTCTTGCTGCACAAATGAAATAAGGCCAAGCAAAACGAGAGTGGGGGAGGATCTTCATAGAAAAAAGGAAAAGGACATGAGCAAAGCTAAATACTTTGCTTGTCACAAGTTCAAACATTTTGCTAGTTAGTGCCCAAACAAGAAGAAAGGCAAGGGAAAGACTGCAACAACTACTACGCAGATGGAAGAGATGGTTGAGAAGTTTGAGAAAAACTTCGCTCTAGTGTCTTGCCTTTTTGGAACCGTCATGAGAGGTGTTTGGTTCGTGGATAGTGGAGCATCTTGCCATATGACGAGATTTAGAGACATCTTCATCAACATGACCAAGGGGCCCAAGGATGTATATCTGGAGCTTGGTGACAAGGCCAAGTATGCAATAGAAGGCACTGGGAGTATTGAGTTTCAGATGGACTCAGGTGGCATCATGGAGGTGAATGAAGTGTCATATGTACTGAATTTGGAGAAGAATCTTCTTTCAGTGTCGGCCATAGAAGATAGAGGACTAGAGGCTAGCTTTACTGGAGGTGAAGTGGTTGTTGGGCCAAAAGGACTAATTTCAACAAGAAGTGGGTAATTGGAAGAAGGGAGAGGGATCTCTATTTGTTGAGACGATATCCGATGAAGGCTCTCATACATGAGAGTGACAGCCAAAGCGAGATTTGGCATAGGAGGATGGGACACCTACACTACAAAGTTCTCCCTATGTTGCAGAGGATGGTTATTGGTTTTCTAGAGATTAGGGTGTAGCAGGATGCGGTGTGTAAAGGGTGTGCACTGGGTAGCAAGCCAAAGTTGCATATCCTCACAGTGAGACTAAGTCTAAGGGAGTGCCAGAATTGGTGCACTTAGATATTTGTGGTCCTATATCTATGACATCGATCACAATGTCCTTATAATTTGCAACATTCGTATATGATTATTCCAAAAAAATTTAGATCTACTTCCTGAAGACCAAGGATGAGGTCTTCGATCAGTTTCAGGAGTTCAGGAGAACCAGACTGGGAAGAAGATTAAGGTGTTGAGATCTGATAATGGGGGCTAGTATACCTCCAACAAGTTCCAAGATTTTTGCAAGGAAGCAAGGATTAAGGAGTTCACAGTACCTTACAACCGTCAGCAGAATGGGGCTGCTGAGAGGAAGAACAGGACCATAATGGATGCAACGAGGGCAATGATCTATGATCAAGAATTTCCTATGGTTTTGTGGGCAGATGCCTGCAATACAACTGTGTATGTGCAGAACAAGAGTCCTCACAGGATATTGGAGGATATGACTCCTGAAGAGCTGTTTACAGAAGTGAAATTGGATGCGAGTCATTTGCGCATATTCGGTAGTCTAGTTTATGTCCACGTTCCCACAGAGAAGACGACTAAGCTGGAGCCCTTGTCAGAACGAGGTGTATTTGACATTTGTGGGCTATAGTGAGGTCTCAAAGGCCTACTGAGTCTACATTCCAGGACAGAGGAAGGTGCTCTTGTGTCGGGATGTCAAATTTGATGAGATAAGGTGCCTTAGGAGATCTCATGAGAAGGAGCTAGCAGTGGCAGAGGAGCGGGTGCGAGAAGCTCCTAACGCTGAATAAAGGTCAACAACACCAACAATAGGGACATAGTTAGCAGATCTGGAGGATGAGCTGGATATTCCTTCGAGCTCTACCAGGAGGAGGCCAAGATGGTCCCATCAGACCTTGCGAGATGCTAAGGAGCATGTGGAGGCTCCTAGCAACACTTTCACACAGATTAGATCACCTACTAGATTTTCTAGTTATTTGGCACTGTTGAGCAACGTCAGCGAGTCTAAGCCTTCCACTTTTTAGGAGGCTATAGATGAGTAGGTTTGGAGGGATGCCATGATAGATTAGTATAGCTCCATCATGAGCAATGATGTATGGGATATAGTGTCGAGATCAGAAGGAAAGAAGTTGAGTGCTTCTGAAGGTGAATTAGTTGATTCCACATTGTATAAGAAGCTGATGGGTTCCTTGATGTATTTGGTCAACACTAAGCCAGATAAATGTTTTGCTGTGAACACACTTAGCCAGTTCATGGTAGAGCTGAAATAGGTTCATTGGGTGGCAAGAAAGCATGTGTTGAGGTACCTGCGAGGTATTGTAGACTTTGGATTGGGATATGTTAGAGTTGGAGGAGTGGAGTTGCAGGGGTAATGTTGATGTGGGTGGTAGCTTTGAAAGGTCTTCTAGATAGAGTTGGTGTCCTAGCATGTGGAAGATAGTATTTGCCTCTTCTAGGTGCTTGCTTGGCGGAGTAAGTGATTTATGTCTTCTTTCCTAAGTCTAACTTAGGAAAAGTACAATAATTAAAGTCAGTTAATTATTGTGGACCATTAAGTCATTTTCTAAGGATAATTAATTTAATTATTTAAGTGACTTATAAATAATCTCAACGGTTGATCTCCAAGATGTTTTATAAGGGAGATTAGGGTTAGGGATTTGGGCCTAATGAAGATTATAAAGGAGGCCTAAAGAAGAGGTGAAGATACACAAAACTCAAGTTAGTGAGTCATCACAAAGAGAGCGATTTTCTGTAGTGCAAGTGGCTCAGTGACTGGAGCGCATAAAAGGAGAAGTGCGAGTGGATTGTGGATGAATCCAGGAGGTCAAGTGGAGGAGATTGCAGGGCCGAGTTGCTGGAGGGAGATCGATTTGATTTGGAGGAGGCCAAGTTGCTGGAAGGTCGAGTTTTTCCTAGTGCACAATAGTGGCATGCAAGGAGGCGTGAGTTGATTTTGCTCGCTGAGTATTTGGGTCGATTTCTTCCGGAGGCTGATTTCTCAGAGGCCTAATTCCTTGAGCTGAATTCATTGTCTGTGAGTCGAGTTACAGTTTCCGGATGTTGTATTTCTTCTTGTACCTTTGTGGGTCGAAAACCTATATTTTCCAATTATTTTTGCAATGTGTGACTGATCTCTCTGATTTAATTTCTGTTGCATATATTTATTTCTAGAAGTTAAAAATACTAGTGATTTTATTTTTCTGTTATTCAGTGTTGATTTAGGTAAATAAATAAATTTCTAGGTATAAAATAAATTGCTGTGGGAAAATAAATCTGGTTGGTATTCGAAATTTAACAAGTAATTGCTATAAAAGGACATGGTAGTGTCCAGGAAGATGTTTTCTATGTAAAATTAGTATAGTCTGTAGATCATTTGGTAATACATTGTTCCTTTACTAAAGAAGTTTGGAGTTAGGCATTGAATCTAATAGGAGGCAAGAGAAAGTGGGAAGAATAACTACTTCAGCCAACTTTGAAGGATAGTGCACGGATAAATTTGTTTCTGTTATATAAAATTAAATAGTCTATAATTAGTAAGTAATTAGGAAAAGGGTATGATCAAAGATCATGCCCATTCACCAAGAGGCACCCAGGGCTGTATTTAAGCTAGGGCCTACCATAGTTGTAAACACTATTAAATAATTAATAATATCTATTCTTATTTCTGCCAATCAATGAATTGTGCGCTCCATTTGGTATCAGAGCAAAGTTTGACATCCCGGGCATCTAGTTCCACTACTGCTCGTCCCTATGCTCTGCCTTTCACTTTCCTTTGTTTGTGCTTTCCACTGTTGTTGTGCTTTTTCTACCCTGCCACATTTCCACACTTCATTGCTACGCTCTCCACACGCTGCGAATCATCCTTACCTTGTTCCACTGCCTGTACTTCGCCATCATGTCACCTGTTTTCCGACTGCGTCACCTCTGAGTCTTCATCGCGGCCTTGTACGATCGTTTCGTGTGGTTCCCATTTAACCTTTCGTGTGGTTCCGACCCACTCAATGCTTTTGTTCCTTGTTCTGTGTCGGCTGTTGACCAATCATTGTTACATTTCTCCACCAGTGACTGTTCTTATTTCCAAGTCTCCGTGTTAACCACTGTCATTCACCGTGGCTTGTCACTCCATCCACCATTGACATTTCATCACCATCCAAACCGTTAGTTATCCACACTTTCGTTTAATAAGTTATAAAGTATATAGTAATATAATTATATAATTAAAGTTATATAGTTATATAATAATATAATTATAATGTAATTATATAATTTAAAAACAAAAAAGAAGAAAAAAAGAAGGGGTTTTTCTTAATTAAAAATAAAAAATAGGATCAAGTTAAGAAAAGTTACGCTGGATAAGTATACTCCACCACATATCAGATCAATGGCTTCATCAATGTCGATGGCCGATTTCAATAAAAGATTGATAGATGTGGAGACTAAGGTGACTGGACATGGAGAACAAATTGAGGCGCTCCAGGATACATCAAAGAGAATAGAGAGTCATCTTGAGAAGAACCATAATGAATTTAAAAGGGATCATCAATCCTTTCAAATACGGTGATCAAGCAATGGTGATGTTGACCTGTATTTGTGACAAGTTGAAGATTACACCTGATCAAATACCCTAGAATAATGAAGCTACTCAACATCTCAATTCTTTGGATTGTCAAACTTGTCAGACTCGCATGAGAAACCCGAGTTTCCAAAAGCATCGTACATACCCCATCAACAAAATAGTAACACGAATTTTCAAAATATGCAGCTCTGGAATCAATTCTCAAATATGCAGCTTGCGAATCAGCACCCTCTCTTTACTCCAACAGTTCCGACATATCAACGAAGAGCAAAACTTGAACTCTCCAAATTTGACAGTAACGAGAAGTGTCTTGTTGCATGGTTGAATAAAGCATAAGACTATTCCGAGATTTACGATATTGACAATGATGATGAAAAGATCATGCATGCATCCATGCAAATGGAAGGCAAAACATATAATTGGTATATGTGGTGGAAAAAGACGACACTTGCTATTAGTTGGAGGAAATTCAAAAATGTGTTCTTTAAAAGGTTCCAAGGTGTCAGAAAAGAAGAGTTCTTCTCAGTACTCACCAGACTACAACAAAAAGGAGATGTGGACAAATACACTCGAGAATGGGAAACTTTAGCTACACGAGTACCTGGGTTGTCAGAAACCAGTCACATTCAATTCTACACCACAGGTCTTAAGCCCCATCTCCAGGCTGAGCTTGAGCTTCATGACATCACTTCTATAGAAGTAGCAAGACAGAAGGCAAAAGTTGTTGAAAAGAAGCACGAAAAAATGTAGTGGCTAAAAGTGTATTCGAGAGGAAGATTTTCCCAAGATGCGAACACGCATAACACAAAATATGTTCCACCACATCTTCGTGAAGGAGAAAAGACTAACTTGGAAATGCAAAGAATGAAAGAGGGCAAGTGCAAACATTGTGGCGAAATTGGGACCCTAAACATAGATGTGTTAAAGGAAAAGAAACCAAGAACCTGTATAAATGTGAAGCAACTAATGGTTAAGACAGTGAAGAATCAGATGTAGCAGAAATTGAAGACTCCCCAGATTTTTCTCTAGATCCAGTTAACGAGAATATTATGCAAGTGTCTTTATTGGCCATGATAGGAATATTGCAGCCGCAGACATTAAAATTAAAAGGACATATCAAGAAGAGCAATGTAATGGTTATGATCGATACCGGTAGCACCCGCAACTTTTTGGACTCAATTGTGGCGAAAAGACTCATTTTTACATTTCCCATGCCCAACATGAAAGTTATGGTAGCTGACGATAAGAAAATTGAAAAAGTAGGGAAATGCCAAAAGTCAAATTACAAATTCAAGACTATAATCTAGAATCTTCGTTCTACACTATACCATTAGGAGGAGTGGATGTGGTCCTAGGTATCCAATGGCTTCAAACCCTAGGTACTTACTCTGCCAACCATTAAAAGCTGTTTATAAAATTTAAATGGGAAGGGCAGAAATATAAGTTATATAGGTTCCAGCCCCTTGAGAATCAAATTGTATCATCATCCCAAATGATGAAAATGATTAGGAAGGGAGCACTAACTTATTTAGTACAATGTCATCAATTAGAAATGTTAACTTCAAATGTGGTCAACGGAGAAGCACTGAAAGTCCAAGAGCCAATTCAAAAGCACGAAAAAGTATTCCAAGATCTTCCAATGAATTTGCCTCCTAAAAGAGAGATCGAGCATACAATCGAAGTCAAATCAGGATCAAATCCCATTAACATCAGGTTGTATCAATATCCACATCATCAAAAAACCGAAATTGAAAGATTAGTCTAGGATCTTTTAAAATGTGGCATAATCACAAAAAGTAGAACTCTGTATGTTGCTCCAGTTGTATTAGTTCGAAATAAAGATGGATCGTTCAGATTATGCGTTGATTATCAAGGACTAAACAAAATAACAATTAAAAACAAGTTTCCAATTCCTTTTATCGATGAAATGTTGGATGAACTACATGGAGCTAAATACTTCTCAAAATTGGACTTAAGATCAGGGTATTACCAAATCAGAATAAAGTTGGAAGACATAGCAAAAACTGTGTTCCGAACACATGAAGGTCATTATGAGTTTAAAGTAATGCCTTTTGGTTTAACCAATGCACCAACAACATTCCAAGCTACTATGAACGAGCTATTCCTCCCATATCTAAGGAAGTTTGTGTTAGTATTCTTTGATGACATTCTAATTTATAGTAAAACATGGAAGGAGCACCTACAACATTTGGAGCAAGTTCTTATTGTATTAGAAAAACATCAGTTCTATGCCAAAAAGTACAAATGCATTTTTGGGAAAGAAGAAATAGAGAATCTCGGACATATAATATCCAAGGAAGGAGTAAAAGTGGATCGTAATAAGATCAAGGCTATAAGGGAATGACCCAAACCAGTTAGTATCTCCAAGCTAAGAGGATTCTTAGGATTGACTAGGTATTATCGAAGATTTGGTAAAAATTATGCCCATATAACCGCACCCCTAACAAACCTTCTAAAGAAGAACTCATCTTGATGGAATGATGAAGCAAAAACGTGTTTTGAAGACTTGAAGGAAGTTATGTCTAATGCCCCTGTATTGGCAACTCCATACTTCTCAAACCATTTGTATTTGAGTGTGATGCTTTAGGTTTTGGCATAGGAGCAGTACTAATGCAGGATGGATCCAATCGCATTTGAGAGTAGGAAGCTCAATAAGCAAGAACGTCTCAAGTCTACATACAACAAAGAAATGCTTGCTATTATGCATGCATTAGCAAAATAGAGACAATATCTCTTGGGAAGTAAGTTCATTATACGAACAGATCATAATAGTCTTCAGCATCTCCTCCAGCAGAAAACGCTATCTACAAAACAACAAAAATGGATAGAAAAAATCGCTACCTTCGACATGGATATATTACATAAGAAAGGGAAAGATAATATTGTAGCTGATGCTTTGTTTAGGAAGGATGAATAACCATCATTACTTGCAGTTTTGGTTGTTGTTCACCAAAGGACACTGCTCACAAACAGATCATAGATTAGTACACCAATATTCTTGACGTGGTTAAAACCCTCAAAGAGGGAGACAGTCAATGGCCTGAGCCAACGCGACTACTTCAGGCAATTTATTAATGTAAAAGAAAGAAAATTTACCTAAGCTTCTCTCATGAACGGTCACCTAACAAATGACCCTCCATGCTCTTTAAATAGAGATCATGGACCAATCAGGGGTTAAGCCACGAATCAAGTGTCGGTAATACTGAGGACAAAATGAACCGTCAGATCACTTAATGTCTAGAACATATCGTGACAGTCGGATTGTAAGTTACAAAAAGTACATACTAAAGAAACACACTTTACCTAACTATACACTAGACCAAGTTATACTTAATTATTTCCTATGTGCCGGAATATCCTAACATCCCCCCTTAAGAACAACTTGGGATAAGATTGAAGGATGTACAAAGATGACACAATAGGAGAAGGAAGGAGGAATTAAAGCCTATTCCCCCCTTATTGACAACTTCCTGAACTCCAACCATAAATCAAAGTTTAGTAAACTTCGCCTTTGTGAGAGCCTTTGTAATGATGTCTGCAACTTGATCGTCAGTTGAACAATATTGCACTTCAAGAACATGGTCATGCATGAGCTTTCTGATGAAGTACATGTGTAGTTCAATGTGCTCGCTGCGTTGATGTTGGACTGGATCTTTGCATAGTTGAATGGCACTTTGATTATCAAACCAAAGTGTAGTCAGATGCTGCTGATGAAAACCAAACTCTGATAGGATTTGACGAAGCCATAGGGCTTCCTTACTAGCTTCAATGACGCCACAACACTCTGCTTCTACTGAAGAAAGAGAAATGGCACTTTGTTTCTTGCAAGCCCATGCAATAGGTCTAGAATCAAGAGTGAAGACAGAACCTGTAGTAGACTTTCGATCATCAGAGTCACCAGCCCAATCAGAATCAGTGAAACCAACCAATAGAGGAGATGCTTCTGCATTGTAATGAATCCCAAACTGAACTGTACCTTGAACATAATGAAGTATTCTTTTAGCTGCTTTCCAATGACTTTCATGTGGGTTTTGTATAAATCGAGCAACAAGGCCAACAAGAAAGGAAAGGTCAGGAGGAGTATGGGTCAGATACAAAAGTTTTCCTACAAGTTGATGGTATATAAGGTAGCATCAACTTCAGGGGAAGTACAAGTGACTGAAAATTTGGCTCCAGACTGAAAGGGAGAAGGGGTTGGCTTACAATCTTCCATGTGGAAGTGGCGTAGAAGAGCACATGCATACTTGGACTGGGAAAGGGAAATACCTTCTTTGGATTGCAAGACTTGAAGACCAAGAAAATAATGCAATTGTCCTAAGTTTGTCATATCAAACTGCTTTTTAAGGTTGGACTTCACATGGTTTATAACGCTGGGATCACTACCAGTAAGGATAAGATCATCAACATAAAGAACAAGAATGATAAGAGACTTACCCACTTTCTTGGTGTAGACAGTATTGTCAGAATGACACTTAGAAAAGCCAGTATCTAAAAGAAAGCTATCCATTTTGGCATACCAAGCCCGAGGGGTTTGCTTGAGACCATAAAGGGATTTCTTAATTTGACATACAAGGTTGGAGTCTGTTTGTATAAAGCCAGGAGGTTGTTCCATATAGATTTCTTCATGCAAGTCCCCATGTAAGAAGGCAGATTTAACATCTATCTGATGGACTTCCCATTCGAAAGAGGCTGCAAGGGAAAGAACAAGGCGGATAGAGTTCATTTTGGCAACAGGGGAGAATGTTTCAGTATAGTCAATGCCTTCAACTTGTGAAAAACCCTTAGCAACAAGACAAGCTTTATGTTTATCAACTTTTCCATTTGTTCCAAACTTGGTTCTGTAAACCCATTTGCATTTAACAAGTTTTCGTCCCTTTGGAAGAGGAACAAGGTCCCATGTACCATTTGCCAATAATGTACGATATTCTTCATTCATAGTTGCGTCCCAATCTGGATGGCCTGAAGCTTTTGCAAAGGTGTCAGGATCATAATTCATTGAAGCTTGAGCCAGTAAAGAAGAGGCTCTATCGAACTGAGAACGTGTACGACACTGATATGTAGGATCACCTGCAAGGGCACTGTTGGGTGAAAATGTGTTCGTTTAATTCTGTTGTAGTACTTGCCCAACTATTTAATTTGTCAATCCGAGGTCCGTAGACTTACGAGACACATGCACTATATATGCAGCACTAAAGTGGAACTAGTTTAATCTAATCTACTGGAATTAAATTAATCTAAGAAGGCATATTAACTATGAAAGCAAGAAATTGCATAAAGGAAAAGCAATGCAACATGTGAAAAAGTGAATGATAAACAACATATGTGAGCTCACAACAATAAAACTATCTCAAATTATATTACAAGAATTAAATTACAAATCATGAAAGCATAACAATAAAAGATGAAAAACTAAGAATTCTTTCCATTATTCATCATTCATTCCTCCTTATCCAAATGAAGAGAGAGCACTCTCTTATATACATGAGGAAGATAACCTTCCCATAATTACATATCCAATATTCTCTCAAGCACTCTCAACTAATTTCCCATTATTACAAGATATGATCCCACAAATCTCTCAAGCATTTTTAACTACTTTCCCATTATTACAAAATATGATCCCTTTGAATCCTCCATAAATCTCTCACATATCTTGGATAAGATATGCCAACCAAATCCTCCATGCTTTTCTCCTTAGGAATTGGATAAGATATGCCAACCAAATCCTCCATGATTTTCTCCTTAGGAATTGGATTGCATAATTATCTACTTAATATGGTGGAGGAGATATGGATAAGTCTCTTGGAATTAATTCTTTACATATTTCCTACACTTCACAAAACTCACATATTCTTGAGATATATATAAAATATGTATATTTTCTAATATTTAATCATGAATTCACTTGTAATACAAAAACGAATAAAATGGAAAATAAGAAGGTGAAACCCAAATGTATGTATGAAAATGATATGATAAAAGGTTAAAGGGATGATGAAATGTAAAGAATAGTGAAGAAAAAGGTGGATGAAAATATGACATTTCTGAGTCCCAACAGACACCTGCTGCATCCCGAGTAGCGCGGACCCATTTTGGAAGCTGAGGAGCTGAAGGATGATCCCAAGAAGGTGGGGGAGGATTTTCATCCTCGTTGTCATCATCTGAAGAAGGAATATTTTCAAAAGTAGAAGGGATAGAGACAGGTGGCACATCTGCCGAACTAGGCTCATAGGCCGATATATTTTCAGCAAACTTTACATCTTTTCTAATGATAACATTTTAGGATTTAGGTTGAAGAAGTCTATATCCTTTGACATCTTCATAATATCTAACAAAAATACATTTTCATTCTTAGGTTCTAAGGCTTTATGTTTCTCATCTGGAATATGGGCCCATGCTTCACTTCCAAAAACACGAAAGTGACTTACATATGGTTTAATTGAGCTCCATGCTTCTTCTGGATTGATATTCTTTAAAACCTTAGTAGGAGTGTGATTTAGTATGTAATTTGCACAGTTAATTGCTTCTTCCCAAAAATTAAGACTAAGTCCTTTAGATTGAAGCATACAATTAGCCATTTCCTTTAAGGTACAATTCTTCCTTTCAGCTACACCATTTTGTTGTGGAGCATATGGAAAAGTATGTTGCAATAGAATTCCATGCTTAGTGCAAAAGTTGATGAATTTGTTGTTAACATATTCTCCGCCATTATCAGATCTTAGCTTAAGAATTTTATGTCTAGATTGTTTCTCAACAAAGGCTTTAAAGGCCAAGAAGATGTTAAAGACTTCACTCTTGAGTTTTAAGAAATATACCCAAGTGCGTCTGGAGAAATCATCAATGAAATTTAAGAAATACTTGTAGCTAGAGAATGAAACAACTGGAAGTGGACCACATAAATCACTATGCACAAGTTGTAAAGGCGCTAAGGCGTGCCAAGAGGCACGTTTTTCAAAATTATCTTGATGATGTTTTCCGAGTACACATCCGGAACAAACACCAGCTCTGCAAATCTGATCTGAAAATGGGGCTCTTAGGCTTTTTGTCTAACTTACAAGAACCTCTCCCACTTCCAAAGCTTTAAATTTTCCCAAGTCTATTTGATCAACCAATGCGGAAATAAGAAATGCTTGAAAATATGGGTGTATGCTGGTATTTGTTTTCAGCTGATTATTGACTTTAACATCTGTTGTTTGTGCTGATATGGGAAGGTACTTAAACTGATATATAAATGCATATAACAGTGGTTAAAGCAGCAGTAAAAACAAACACATAAGACAACAATATAATATGGAGTTCACCCTGATATCTTGGGCTACGTCTCTTTGAGCTCTAATCAACTCGATTAGGCTCTCTGGGATTATGGCTTCAATTCTTTTACAAGTGCTACACTTAACTCCAATGTTTTATACAGGAACATTGGGCTCAGAACACCATCTTATCCCTTGACCCTTGGAGCTCTTCAGCTTTCTAGCTCTGGCTGTGGCTCTGACTCTAGCTCTGGCTTTGTGGCTTGGGCTCTGGTTCTGGCTCTCAGCTCTCGCTTCTGGCGCTCGCTTTGGCTCTTGGCTCTGACTTCTCTAAGCTCTTTCTCTTGGCCTTTGCATGCCTTTGTGAGTCGCTCGACCTCCAAGCAACTCCAACAACAATACGCTGTTGTCAATTGAGCTCTCTGGCTTTTTCACTCGACCTCCGAGTGACTCCCCAGACTCTCTGCGCATTCAGCGTCTTCTCGCTGTTCGCTCTTTTTCTCCTCTTTTACTCTCTGTTTGTTCGTGGCTCTTAGAACCATTTCGTTCCCCGATTGTTCGTTTCGACTTCCCGACTCTCTGGATCGCCTGCCTCTGTCCGCTGGGACTTCTCTGCCCTGCATCATCATTGCTGCGTAACGCTTCGCAAAGAGGTGGCCACTTGTCTCCTTACGAACTAAGCGCCACCTCTCCCCTGAATGGTCGTTATTTCGGTTACTCTGTGAAATGATTCATCCGCCAGGTCAGCTGTCAAATCGAACTTCAAACCTTCATATTTCGTAGCTTATGTCTCCCGTCGAATCCGGTTTCCCATCGGGCGCAATCTTTGCCGTTAGATCTAGGGCCTTCAGATCCTACGGTTATCGCTCTTATCGCGCGGTTGACTTGCTCGGACGTTAGCCCGCGATGAGAGCGGTTTTCTCTCTCATCCGCCGGACACGCGTCATCCAATGTATGGAGTCGCTCGTTCTCCTGACAAACCCGCTTACCACCCGAGATACCTTCGATATTTTGCCAGTTTTGGAGCATGAGACCCGCCTTTGGTTTTAGTGCTTTTCCCACGGTTTCTTTGGCTCCCTTATGACTGTGCACTTGGGGCTTTTCCTTCTAGAGGGGTTTTGCCCAGTGAAAGTGCGCTATGTGCTAATCACGCATCAGAAACAGCCTCCGTTTCTTGATCTGGATTTCCCAATTGCTAGTTTGCACCACTGCGCAGTCTCCATGGGCCTCGGTCAACGTACTTTGACCAAAGGTCCTCGTTGCTCCATGCTGGCTGCAAATTGTCTTTGTTCAGAGGTTATTTCTGATATGCTTAGACATCCACAATACTTTAAACTCCGGTATGAGTTTTTACAGAGTTCGGGTAGCTTTAAGAGAGTTTAAGGATCCAATTCGGATCACGCCTTCCCACTAAAAGAACTTTTGGTCCACCAAAAGACTGATATACTAATCTGAGCAGTAAATGAGAGTAACAAAACCCTCTTCTTTCAGCCTCCCTAAACTTACCTTTGCATAGTGCCTCTAAACCACAATATTTAACCACTTCCCTTCTTGGATGGGTTGGTCATTTTGGCAAGAACTGTTTTCCTCCTTGACTTCATGCAGAACTTTTGCTGTGAAGTTTATAGAAGGTAGTTTGAACTTCTTTGCCTTGATCCTTGATCCAAGGTGGCTCAAACAAATGTGAAGTACATCCGCTCCACAAAACTTTCATTTGTACCTGTTTGAAAAGCTGCCAACAACAACTGTTAACAACAGCAGGCATACAGACAACAACTACATGGGTTAACTCCTTCTTCAACAAAGAAACAGATTTCACATCTTGTGAACCCTTACATGTCTTATATCTACGTACAAATGATTAACTAGATAACAAGCCAATAAAACATGCCTTTACAACAAATGACCCTTCAAGTCAAGCATGTAGGAAAAAGACCTTTACGATTCTTTTCCAAAAGATGAAACACTTCATCCTTATCTCCATTTTAGGAATCAAGTTAACTTCTCCCAAGCCAACATTACATGCACCTCATGCTCATGCATGCATTTTATCTATCGACTTTCGCTTAAGTACATTGTACTTTCGAAGCTGAAATGAACATATGATTGCAGCAATAAAGTGAGTTTCCTACTCAACTTCTTTCTATTTACCATTTGGTAAGATCCTGCAACTTGCATTTATTCCACAAAGAAATGCAAACAGATGCATCACTAGACATGCGGCCTTAATTGGATAAGAATTCTAACTATTTCTTACCAATCCATTTCAAAGGTCCCTCCTTTGTTTGCACATCAGCACCAATATGTGAATCATCCTGAACCACATCAATCATGGAATCTTTATTTCCGTCCTTGCCATTTTCTTTTTCCACCTTCTCCTTCAGCTTTGGTGGAAGCAAGTGCTGGATTCAAAGTCCAACACCTTTCAGTAAGATGCCCTTGCTTATGGCAGTGAGTGCAACACATGTGCATCCTTTTGACAACATGATTTGCCTTGTCCTGTGGACCTTTGGCTGCTTGCTTCTTTTCCTTCAAAAGTTTCCTGTATGTGGCCATTCTCTTCCAACATCTAGAAACATAATGGTTATCCAAACCACAAAAGGAACATGCAATTCTTTTTCCATGCTTTACAAAATCAAAAGGAAGGTGTTTAGAACCAGATTTATACGCTGCCTCTTTCACCTTTATTGCCTTCATGATGACGTGAGACAAATGAAGAAGTAACTCCCTTTGGAACGTTATCACTTTCTTCAAGGCTTTCAGAGTTTCCACAACCCTCTGGTTCAAGTATGTGCTTCTGAACACTTGCATCCTGCGAATGGTGTGAGCTATTGCATTCCTCCTGAATACAATCCTCACACTTCTGAGGTATAGGACCTGCAATGAAACTCCTTTTAGGAACTGTTTCAATGGCCTTCATGGCAACTTTGCAATTCTCTCCATAAGACTGTCCATAGCCAAGACCCAAATACTTAGGCCTTTCCTCAACCATTATTGGCTCAACAATACCTCGTGCATGTTTGCCCAATCCTTTTCCTTCATAGCCCATCTTGGACATTAGCTTGGAACCTATGCCTCTGGTATGTTTTTCAAAAGAACCAATATAAGCATTCTTAGAAGAATTTGAAGACAAACAGGAATGGTTTACCTCTTCTTTAAGCTGATACTTGGCCAAGGTTTCTTTTGCAACAAAGAATTGTGACTCCAACTCATGCATCCTTTTCGGGTTCATACTTGCAATATGAAGTTGCCTCTCCATTTCCTGCCATTTGCCATAAAGCATCTGCTTCTCTTCCTCCATGGAATTCAACTGCTCTCTAAGTATGTTGCTCTTCCTTCCATCCTCATACATTTCTCTCACCATATCCAACATGGTGGACAAATCTTGCTTCACGTCTCCATCAAAGGAACTTTGGGAGCAAGAAGAATTTGAGAACTCACTTGTAGAAGTTGTCATTTTAAAAGAACTTCAAACAAGATTATTAAAGAGCTTACTCAAGCAACCTTTTGCAACAACCTTTTATGCTTCAAGGATCGCCTTGAGTTCCTTTGGGATAGAAGAATGCCTTCAACCCTTCTTCCTTCTTGTCTTTCATGGACTAAGCTATTAATAGCTTTCCCTTCACCTTTGCAAACTCAAACAATAGTCAGTCTGCAACCAAGCATACAATCGATGAGGCAATCAATCCTTGACTGTCAAAACACCTTTTAGACAAGCAATCTTTGCCTTGTCAATCAAACATTCTGATACAACCTTCTTTGAAGGTGGGGTTAATCAATCTTAAGCTCTGGTACAACCTGATCTGAAAGTGGGGCTCTTAGGCTTCTTGTCTAACTTACAAGAACCTCTCCCACTTCCAAAGCTTTAAATTTTCCCAAGTCTATTTGATCAACCAATGTGGAAATAAGAAATGCTTGAAAATATGGGTGTATGCTGGTATTTGTTTTTAGCTGATTATTGACTTTAACATCTGTTGTTTGTGCTGATATGGGAAGGTACTTAAACTGATATATAAATGCATATAACAATAGTTAAAGCAGCAGTAAAAACAAACACATAAGACAACAATATAATATGGAGTTCACCCTGATATCTTGGGCCACGTCTCCTTGTGTTCTAATCAACTCGATTAGGCTCTCTGGGATTATGGCTTCAATTCTTTTACAAGTGCTACGCTTAACTCCAATGTTTTATACAGGAACATTGGGCTCAGAACACCATCTTATCCCTTGACCCTTGGAGCTCTTCAGCGTTTTAGCTCTGGCTCTGGCTCTTGCTCTCGCTGTGGCTCTGACTCTAGCTCTGGCTCTATGCCTCGGGCTCTGGTTCTGGCTTTGTGGCTCGAGCTTTGGTTCTAGCTCTCAGTGCTCGCTTTTGGTGCTCACTCTGGCTCTTGGCTCTGGCTTCTCTAATCTCTTTCTCCCCACCTTTGCATGCCTCTGTGAGTTGCTCGACCTCCAAGCAACTCCAACAACAATATGCTGCTATCAATTGAGCTCTTTGGCTTTTTCACTCGACCTCCGAGTGACTCCCCAGACTCTCTGCGCATTCAACGTCTTCTCGCTGTTCGCTCTTTTTCTCCTCTTTTACTCTCTATCTGTTCGTGGCTCTTAGAACCATTCTGATCCCCGACTGTTCGTTTCGGCTTCCCGACTCTCTGGATCCCCTGCCTTTGTCCGCTGGGATTTCTCTGCCCTGCATCATCATTGCTGCGTAATGCTTCGCAGAGAGGTGGCCACTTGTCTCCTTACGAACTGAGTGCCAGCTCTTCCCCGAACGGTCGTTATTTCGGTTACTCTGTGAAATGATTCATTCGCCAGGTCAGCGGTCAAATCGGACTTCAAACCTTCATATGTCGTAGCTTATTTCTCCCGTTGAATTCGGTTTCCCATCGGGCGCAATCTCTACTGTTAGATTTGGGGTCTCCAGATCCTATGGTTATCCCTCTTATCGCGCGATTGACTTGCTCAGACGTTAGCTCGCGATGAGAGCGGTTTTCTCTCTCATCCGCCGGACATGCATCATCCAACGTATGGAATCGCTCGTTCTCCTGACAAACCTGCTTACCGCTCGAGACGCGTCTGATATTCCGCCGGTTTCGGAGTGCGGGACCCGCCTTTGGTTTTAGTGCTTTTCCTACGGTTTCTCTGGTTCCCTTGTGACCGTGCGCTCGAGGCTTTTCCTTCTCGAGGGGTTTTGCCGCGCATCAGAAACAACCTCCATTTCTTGATCTAGATTTCCCAATTGCTAGTTTGCGTCACTGCGCGGTCTCCATGGGCCTCGGTCAGCATACTTTGACCGAAGGTCCTCGTTGCTTCGTGCTGGCTGCAAATTGTCGTTGTTCAGAGGTTATTTCTGATAGGCTTCGACATCCACAAGACTTTAAACTCCGGTATGAGTTTTTACAGAGTTCAGGTAGCTTTAAGAGAGTTTAAGGATCCAATTCGGATCAAATTCACTCATGCCAAAGTTTACTCACTTCATCATTATGAGCAACAAATACTGAGGGAAGAGTTGATGACCCAAAGTTGTTAAACTTATACAACCTTGTAGAATCATCAGCAATGCTAGTAGCTAAAATCTGTCTAGGATCTCGTAGGTCCTTAATTACAACATCATGAGGTGAAATTCAACAGTTTTACCTTCACATGAATGAGTTATCTGATATATAGATAGAAGGTTGCAGGATAAGGTAGGAACACATAATGCATCATTAAATTGACCATTGTCTAGATGAATAGTTCTAGTCCCTACAACACTAAGAGATCTATCATCACCAACTTATATATTTTTGGTGTTACAATCATTTAAAGAAGAAAACATGGCTTTGTTTTTGGCCATGTGATAAGAAGCTCTAGAGTCAATGAGCCACTCATGAGAATGAGAAGAAGAAGATACATTTAGTGCATAACCAGACCGAGATGCTTGACAACCACATGCAGAAAGTGCCATTCCTGAAGATGAATTTGAAGAGTGCTCCAAATGGATGGTATGCTTCTTCATTGCTGCTTCCAAGGCTTCCAT
>APFE031008376.1:97824-124324 GCA_000404065.3 Pinus taeda | reverse complement strand
TATATATATTCGCGTTTCCCCGTTTCCAAAATTTGGGGAGGTCGCGTTTCGTTTCGCTGCCGCGTTTCGTTTCGCTTCCCCGTTTCCCCGTTTCGTGCAACTTAGTACTAAAGAAACACACTTTACCTAACTATACACTAGACCAGTAATACTTAAATATTTCCTATGTGTCGGAATATCCTAATAGTTCTCGAATCGGCTTTGAATTTGGATTACCAATGGATGCGGTCCTTGAATAGCTCTGATACTATGTAGGAATTTACAGGGTAAGTTCCTTAGATAGAACACCAAATGGCATTGCTCACAAACAGATCACAGATCTGTACACCAATATTCTTGACATGGTTGAAACCCTCAAAGAGGGAAACAATCCACAACCTAAGCCAACGCAACCACTTTAGGCAATTTATTAATGTAAAAGAAAGAAAAATTACATAAGCTTCTCTCATGAACGGTCACTTAACAAATGACCCCCCATGCTCTTTAAATAGAGATCATGGACCAATCAGGTGTTAAGCCATAGATCAAGTGTCAGTAATACTGAGGAGAGAATGAACTGTCGGATCACTTCATGTCTAGAACATATCATGACCGTTGGATTGTAAGTTACAAAAAGTACATACTAAAGAAACACACTTTACCTAACTATACACTAGACCAGTAATACTTAATTATTTCCTATGTGTCGGAATATCCTAATAGTTCTCGAATGGCTTAATGAGATTCGAAGTGAATATGCAAAAGATCCAAAAACAAGTGCTATAATCAATGACCTTCCTCATAATTCAAAATTTGAATGGAAGAACGATATTCTATGGTACAAGGGAAGAATTTATCTAAATTCAAATTCCAAATTTAAGCCAAGATTCTCAAGGAGTGACATGATTCACTGTGAGCCGAACATGTAGGGTTCTTTAAAACCTACTATAATGCACGCCAACCATTCTTTTGGAAGGGAATGAGTAACAATATTTAGAAATATGTAGAGAATGTGATAAATGCCAGAGGAATAAAAATGAAAATATTATGACACATGGACTACTTCATCCTTTAAATATCCCGAATCAGAAATGGGAAGAAATATCAACAGACTTTATCGAAGGTTTACTTGTGTCTGAAGGTAAGGATAAAATTCTTGTAGTAGTCGACAGACTCACCAAGTGTGACCACTTTATCGGAATGAGGAAATCAGACTTAGCAAAACAAATATCTAAGATATTTTGCAAAAATGTTTACAAATTACATGGATTTCCCAAGGTCATTGTGAGCGATAGAGATGCCAAATTTAAGGGTAATTTTTGGAAGGAATTTTTCAATTATATAGGAACCTACCTCAGCATGAGTTCAGCGTACCATCCTCAAACAGATGGCCAAACAGAGGTTGTCAATAAAAGTTTAGAAGCCTACCTACGTTGTTATGCACAGACAAACAAAATAAGTGGGTCCAGTGGTTACATCTCGCTAAATGGTGGTACAATTCTACTTACCACACATCAACGAAAATGACTCCATTTCAAGCTCTGTACGGTTACGAACCTCCGAAGTGGAAGGACTTCGCTGTCATCGAGATGAAACTTCCAGATGTTAAAAACCAGTTAGAAGAAAGCCAAAAAGTCGTCCAAACTCTAAAAGAAAATCTAAATAATACAAAAATCGTATGAAGCAGCAAGCTAACCGAAACAGAACCGAGAGAGAATTTGAAGTTGGAGAATGGGTATTTGTTAAACTTCAGCCTTACAAGCATTTGTCCTTAAAACAGAAGGGGAAAAACAAATTGTCAACAAGGTTTTATGGACCATACTAGATCAACAAAAAGATCAACCAAGTAGCATACAATTTAAGCCCTTCTGATAAAAGTCGTGTTCACAACGTTTTCTATGTATCGTGCCTTAAAAAGGCACTTGGGGAACATCAGTCAATACAAACAACACTTCTGACCTTAGATGACGAAGGAAGGGTCATTCTATAACCAGAAGGAATCTTCTCCATAAGGGAAAAGAAGACGCGATCACGAGTAATCAAAGAATACCTGATCAAGTGGAAGGACTTACCAGAAGAAGAAGCTTCTTGGGAGACAAAAGCATTTCGTCAACAATACCCGTCATTACGTATGCTTTGAGGACAAAACATCTTTTTAAGGGGAAGGCAATGCTATAAAATAAAATAGTCTGTAATTAGTAAGTAATTAGGAAAAGGGCATGATCTTAATTAAGAAAAGGGCGTGATCAAAGATCATGCCCATTCACCAAGAGGCACCCAGGGCTGTATTTAAGCCAGGGCCTCCCACAGTTGTAAACATCATTCAATAAATAATAATATCTATTCTTATTTCTGCCAATCAATGAATTATGCACTCCAGTTTCAGGCCATGTCATTGCCATGCAGTGTGCACAGTTTCTTCGGCAATATGGCTAGCAAGAAATGCAGTGACTTTCCAAGGTAATGAAATACTTCCAATTCAAGTTAGTCATCAAGTTTGTTTTGGATATGGTGGAATATGGAAGCCAAGTTCAGTGAAGACGCTCAGGATATGAAAGTGTTCAGAAATAGATAAATCTGCATCATGGGGTTTCTTTGATGGTGTGTGCCAAGGAATCCCTGGGGTATTTGGAGCTTGAGTATTCTTTTCATAAAGGAAATTCATTATATTTCTTGTAAAGCAGCTATAAGGCAAGGGACAAACAATGGGGCTGAATAATTAGAGTCAGTTTATTTTCTTTTTATATCTTTTGTAATTTTTTGGTTAATTTTTTTTCTAGTTTTTTATAATAATTTCCATGGGAAATATCTGTATATTCCATGTGAGGAATATAAATGTTTCAGCCATTAGAAGAATACTCATTATGAGCTCAACACGCGACATGCAGGAATTGAACCTGAGTGGTGAGGATAACAACATTTCTCACAACCAGCCAAGCTAAACCCAATTGACTATTAGCTTTATGGTTGTTGCTGAAATAGTTTGAGAAAGAGGTATCTGAAATATTCAGTTAATGGGAAATTCCAAGGTGATCATTGATTGGACAAAAGAGATATCCAGATTGGAAAGTTTACTGCTAATTTCAATTGTTGATAGAGTGAAAGAGGCAACGAGCAAGATCTTAGATGTTTTGTTCAATCATGTTTACAGAGAGCCGAATGAAAAGATATTTAAAATTTCAAAAGACGCTTTACTCCTGCAGGATGATTTCCTGTTTGAAGCTGAAAGTAACAAAAAAGGATCTCTCCCAGAAAGGGTTCAACTATTATATTCAATATCTGCTGAATTGATATGGAAAATCTGTTTGTAATTGTTGAATTGATTGTTGAAGTTAGCCTACTGGCAGCTTTCTGTTTTTAAGTTGTCTCTTGTTTTTGATAGGACAGTTTTTGTCATCATTGCCAATGGGAAGACTGTAGAAACAGACATTAGGTTATTTTATGCTTTGTTTCTTTGATAGCAGAGATCTAATGATCTGGCAGTGTCAGGCAGATGTATACTATTTTTTAATTTCTTCTTGAAATATCAAATGTAAGTCTTTTTTTCTTGGAAAAAGAATATATATATATATATATCAAACCCCAGATCCAGGTGTCAAACAACAAGCCCATGACATTAATTGCCTTCATGAATCCAACTCATAGCTCAACTGGTGTGGAGTTTTGGCGGTGCCACTGGCATGCCTTCCACGGTGTCTTGGGTCCGGAGCAAGGAGGTGGTGGCAAGCCCACCCTCCTACATTTAAAGCGCATTAATCACAGGTTCAATCACCCTGCCGTTTGGCGAGACGAATTCAACGTTAAAAAACTTGGTGCCCATGCCAATGGGCACCCATTTCCTCAGCTGCTCGAAGGTGGAGATGATGTTCAAATCTGAGGAATTGCAATTGATTTCATTGCAAACATGGTGCGAGAATGAGGTCGATCCTGCAGAGGTGGCCAAGGAAGAGGTAGACCTCCCCCCCCTTGGCATGGGCAAGGAGATGAGCACTTTGATTGCAGCATCCCACATTGCTATCGCAGAATGGTGGCCGATGCGGAAGCTCAAGATCTCAGGTTCACGGGCGACCACGTAGGCTCTGCGTAACCTCCTTAGCCACCATTACAGGGATCAGGAAGGGGTCAATGTTTTGCTGGAAGGCAATGACCTCGACATGGAATTTCATCTGCACCACACAACAATAGCTTACCGCTGCATTTCCAGCCTCCAAGGCATGCAGCTCCAAGGCTCTGTGCCTCCCGCTATTGACACTGTGGATGACTCCCCCTCGCTCTATCCAGTGCACATTGAAGCTCACCACGATAGGCCTCGTAGCCTTTTGCCTGAGCGACGCCAGTCAACTGGCTTGGGCCCCTCTAGTAGCAAAGGCGGCTAGGTCAGCAGTCAAACTCCTCTCCAGCGGCAGTATGTGTTTCCAGCCTCCTCTAGCCAGCCAGCTTCCAGAGGGCTCCCTCTGCCATATGACCCATATTACTATAAGCCATGCCCTGTGGTACCCTCTAGAGCGCTAGCTGGGCATCACTCATTCCTCTAGGTAGCCTCTTATTGTAACTGTCATGAGGTTCTTTGGTATCTCCTTTGTGAGCAGAGGCCTTCTCATGCTTGCCTACACTATCTTCTCTCTCAATTTCAGGCCCATGTCCATGTTTTTGAGCTCTAAAGCTCAAAATATTGTAATATTTGCACCACTTCTGTAATACAAAGCTCTTTTACTTACAAAAAAAACATGTAACTATCAAAAAAATTAGAGTTACAAAAGACATGAATGATGAAATTGTTGGAAATACTAAGAGGGGGGGTGAATCAGTGTTTCTTTACAATTGTTATATTATGCCAGTTAAGATCTTGAATTAAACTAGAACACAAGTTGTACAAAAAGAAAATAATTTTATTAATAAAAATGATGAGAACTCCTATCCTCTTACAAACAACCAGGCTCCAACCTGTGCAATAAATTCTTCAACTTTTGCAAGGCTCCAACCTTGGGTGAGGACTCCAATCCTCACTACAAATCCAAGCTCCAACTTGGTCTACTTGAGGACTCCAATCCTCAAATCTCAATCCAAGCTCCAACCTGGTTTTTCACAAGGATCCAACCCTGTGTGAGGACTACAATCCTCTAGGGCTCCAACCCTCTCAGCTTTCTTCAATAATATGCTTTAATAACTTCAAAGATGTCTTTAATAAATCTTCAAGGTTATGCTCATAAATTCTTCAAATCTGCTACTAGAGGTATGCTTCAGATTGCTCAACAAGACTGGCACAAGTTTGCTTAACATAAGTCTTCAATAATGCTTCATGGTACTCTCCAAGGTCTGCAAGATTCTTCACAACATCTGCTTCATTAATGCTACATCACCGAGGCATCAATGATGTTTTCAAGGTCTGCCCAATAGGCCTTCCATAAGCTGCTCCCGTAGATGTCTCCATGGTCTGCTATAAGTCTGTCTAAAAGGGTGCTCCAGGTCAGTTCACACAAGCTCCAAGATTTTTTGAATTGTCTACTGAAATCAGCATTCATCAAGTGTCCTCAAACTGAACATAGAAGATGTACTTAAGAATTATTCGGGCCTGTCACAAATATCAACCACAGGTTCGTATGCCTCAGATCCAAAGTTGCAGAAGTATACCTCTGGTCCGAAGTTGCAGAAGTATACCTCAGGTGTGAAGTTGCAGAAGTATGCCTCAGGTCCGAATTTTCAGGAGCATGCCTCAGGGCCGAAAATTCAGGGGCATGCCTCATGGCCGAAAATTCAGGGGCATGCCTCATGGCCGAAAATTCAGGAGCATGCATCAGGGCCTAAAATTCAGGAGCATGCCTCAGGGCCGAAAATTAATATCCCACAGCCAAAATTTGTTTTCAGGAGGGCAACAAATCCAACAAGAATTTCACCAAAAACCAGACAAAAAACCACCAAGAAATAATCAAATATATACCAAGAAAACCAGATCCAACCACTGAAGTCATCACGAGTTCTTCTTGTTTGTTACAAAGTTCATGAGTTATGAACTTATCCTTTTCTTAAGAACCTTTTATTTTCTCCATGTCTGCCGAGTTGGATGCCTATATGAGGTCAAATGAGGTTCTATTTATACAAGTTCAATCATGTAGAAAAGAAACGTCCATTGGATAAGCCGACATATTTTGGATAGGGCCGACATTAGGGTCGACGTGGATTGTTTTTATAGACAAATGCAGAGATAGCTCCCTGTTTTTTCAATCGGTTCATGCATGTGCAATACGTGAGGGTAGAGACTGATTTCACACCTCCTAACCGAAATTACAAACCCCTAATAGAAACTTACAGTCACAACCAAGTTATATTTCATCCATGACATGGTTAAAGGCAAACACAAATGCTATTGGTAAGCCTTATAACGGTATACACGAACAAAAGGTAATAGAGATTTAAGGTGTTAGAAGACTGGACTATTTTTGAGGCCTGCAAAGTAGATTTGACATCAATATAGAGTTAAATTATTTAGATTCTGTTGTGCCTTTAAATTACAACTCTTGTGAGGAAATCCAAAGGCAAGTCTCAGGCTTATCATTACTATTCACGACCATTATCAATCATCATTTTGTTGGGATCACATTCCAATGAAGTTTCATAAACTCAAATGTTGCAATTGACTAAGAAATGAACAGGGCCGACAGAAGTGATCATCTTGCCCAGACATCGAATTTGTACACAATGTTTTGCAGCCTCCTGCCTGTTGGTTCAACAACTGATCTTCTGGTCTTATGCTTGAGTAGGAGGTGGTGACAGATAACTAGTATTTACTTATTTGCAATTGTTGGGCAGGAGGTACACCATGATACAACCATGATCACATTACTGCTTCAACTATAGCCATGATCCCATTATGGACCATTCCATAGCATTCATGAGCTTGCCCTTTGCCATCAGTGACAATACCTCAACAGAACTAGAACTAGTTCTAACTTCTCACTAAATATCAAATTTTAGAAATAAGTGTGTGCCAAGTTGGCAAGTACATTGCCCAATTACCAAATCAAAATATCATAATATGGCAATACCATGTAGAACATTACTAAAAATGTTTCTATACAGGAAACTAATGGGAAAATTTTTCACAGGTGTTCCATGGTTTCTGTACGAGTTCCCATATGTGAAATGATAAGCCCAAAATTTGGTAACATAGTGAATTATCCATTTCTCTAAAAGAATTCTAAACAGTTCCAAGAATCTCTAAAAAAAATTCTAAACAGTTCTCGGTATTAAATTTTAAAGTAATATCACAATTTAGACGTCATAATGCATACCTAATGACAAAGTACATCATAAAAAACCAATTACATGGAGCAGCTGAAAGAACTATGTCAGGGTTCAGCTTGGAGTTCTTCACATAATACTACTATTGTTCTTCTTTAGCTATTTGCCGAAGCTTAATTCAAAATTATAAGGCTTATCTTCTCAGGTTAGCCTTTTGAAGGGATTAAATCACAAGGGGAACATTGAGGCTTGTTACTGGTGGTCCCACTCTCAAAGTTTGACTAGTAGCTTCATAGATGAACATGACCTATGTTCCAAGTGAATTAGAAAAACAATTTTCCAATTTTTCACCTAACCAGAAAGCTACAGAGTGTAAACCATTCATTAGGGTTCCATTCTCACTAAAAAGCACCTCACGTGAGAATGGAACCCTATTGAAACATTTCTACATGCCCCCCTTTGGGGGAAAATTGGGGAAATGCATGGGAAACGTTTCCCTAGTGTTGGGGATGCATTCCCCAAAAGGGGGATGTCTAAGCACACCACTCATATTCCGCCCTCCCCCAAACTCCCCTCTGCCAGCAAGAAGGGGGATGCATGCGTGATCCCCCTCAGTCCATGAAGATAAAAAAAAAAGTGCTAGAGCTTTGAGGAGTCTAAGACCTTGATAATTAAAAGGATAGAAAAGGTAAGATAAAGGAGACTCTTCAAACATTCATTCTCCTTTATCTTACCTTTTCTATCCTTTTACTTAAATTTTTAACATTACCATTAATTGTTTCAGGATGTTTGAGAGTGGTTCCAACCTCATCAGACTTCATATGGAGAAAGTGGAATTTCACATCTCATTTAGAATTTAGCAGACTTAACAATTTTCAAGCTTTCGGGATTGGCAAGATTATAGCATTTCCACTGAATTGCCCAATGATGAATTTGCATGGATGAATTTTGATTGTTGCGATTTAATCACTATTTTTGTCCTATGAGAAATATCTTTATATGCCAGATGAGAAATATACATGTTTCATTCCTCGAGAGACTCCAAACTCAACAAGGCTCAAAGTCATTACAACAAAGCTCATCATGTCACTTGTAGGAATTGAACCTGGGTGGGGAGGATAACAATCATTCCTCCTAACTACTCAAGATATACCCAGTTGACATGTGATTTTATCATTATTATTTTTATATTTTATAATTTTATAGATGGGGACCACTATGCTAGGGACCCTAAAGTTTGGGGGTGCTCCCACACATGCCCCTTGTTCGTTTCCCTGCAGCTGCGCTCCCCTGTCCTGGAAAATTGGTGGAACATAGCTAAAAAGATCCCCCAACTTTGGCCCGATGGGAGGTGTCGACTCTTGAGGAAAGTCTGCTTGCTATTGCCAATTTTGAAATCAAGCAGATCTGGCATATAATCATTTCGATGTGCCTCTCGTAATTTCCTATTTCTGTTTGTTAAAGTTCCAACTTTGCTGTGGTCCCTCCCTTTCTGCATGGAATGAGGTCAGTGTGATGAGGCTTGGCAAGTCTTGTTTGGTTTTGGCAGAGTAGGTGCCTCATCAGAATAGGCATCTCAGTTGTAGAAAGCCTGCACTTTGTGGTGCTGTCCCTCAGGGATGTTCCTCAAAGCATCTGCAAAGAATAGTCGTCTCACTAAAAGGATTCCCCAGACTTCTGCTCTGTCATAGGTGTTGACGAAAGGTTAGTTTTGAAGTCAAGCAAATTTGGTATCTTCAGCCATTTTTTGTTGTGCTTAAGCCTGCCCAAATTCTATGATACACTTAAATGTTCTCATCTGTTCGAATATGCCAATAATTTTTTCATAACCAGTTTAGGGATGCCTATTTAATACTAAATACTATGGCCATGTGTGAGCACTACATCTGTATTGCTGTAATTTCAAGTTTGATGGATCTTTATTGCTAGAATTCTAGTCCTATAAGATGGTTCATTCATAATTCAACTTATAGAGCATTTTTTGTTGCAGGTCCTCTGCCTAAGGCTGAATGCTCCGTAGAATTCAGCAAAAGGGGGTGTTCATTGTGTTTAACTGTTCTGGATAGCCCTGCAGCAGCCTCCATTCATCGGGAAACATGCTTAATGCAGTCTACTTCACCGTCTGTAAGTGAATGTTTTTAGTTTATGGTGAGCTTAAGAATAGACTTTAGAATGTTCCAATTTACTGATTGTTTAAGTAGTTTGTCAATATACCATACTGGGTATGAAAATATGAGGCCTAATCTTCCTATTTAGCTTGGCTTATTATTGCAGATTCAGGCTGGTTCTCTTTCTCGGGCAAATAAGCGTGTCCAAGCTGAAAAGAATGGTCCAGCTTCTGCTGTTGCTCTGGATTGTGAGATGGTCGGTGGTGGACAGGATGGTTCACTTGACCTCTGTGCCAGAGTCTGCTTGGTTGATGAAGAAGAAAATGTTCTCTTTCAGACATATGTGAAGCCACAGCTTCCTGTCACAGATTACAGGTGACCAGTGACTACCTTGCCAATACAAAAATTTTGAACTGTTGTTTTAGGTTAGTTGTAAGAAATGTGATATGTTGAATGACTATCTTGTTGTAGAAAATCAACTCTGAAATTATATTTTCTAGACTAGGTAAATTATGGTGTCAATTTGTATTGCAGGTTTGACATAACTGGTATAAAAGCAGAGCATATTGCAGATGCCATGCCAGTGAAGGAGGCAGCAGAGAGAGTCAAGCAAATTTTGTATAATGGTGAATCTGTCTCACGAGTACGCTTGACAGGGGGGAAAGCAAAGCTCCTTGTAGGACATGGCCTAGACCATGATTTGCAATGCTTAATGCTTGAATACCCTAGTAATCTCACCAGGTATCTGCCCCTTTAAGAACATAATCTAGAGCACTACCTTGCTCCTGTTTTATTTGTGATAAAATTGTAATGTATAATTTCATATTATCATCTTCAGGGACACCTCCAAGTATCCGCCGCTGCGCAAAACTGGAAAGACAAGTCACTCTCTCAAGTATCTCACTAAAACGTTATTAGGGTACTCTGCTTTCCTTCCAATCTCGTAACATTCCATATTTTAGGGAAAGTCGTTTTCTTTCTTCAATTTGGATAATACCTTCAAGTTATATTATATGCAACAGAAGTTCGTAGTGAAAAGATTCCTTGCTCTCATGATCCGTGTCTAGCAATTGGTCATCGCTGGTCGCAAGTTTAAGTTCCATATTATAGTTCACAATTCTAAAAGTAGATATGCTAAGCAATATGAAATATGGGATTCTATAGTTATGACTTTGTGATTTATTTGATGATTGATCTCAGTAGTAAATGATTTATTATGATTGGCACAGATACAGGATACAAAATGGTCATCATGACCCTTGCGAGGATGCAATAGCATCAATGCGCCTCTACAAGAAAATGCGTTCTGAAGTACATGAGCAGAAGGATGGCGAAAGTACTGCAGAGTCCAATAGACACAATATCTTCAATTCATTGAGACAGTCAGATTTGGAAAAAATGACACCTGAAGCTCTATTGGCGATTTCAAAACCTGATTACTACTGCTGGTGCTTTGATGTAAGGTCAAATTCATGCTGACTTAGGTGGGTTGCATCGATAAATTGCTGCTATTTGCCATTTGCGTCTCATATTGATTGCCATGATGTCCTTCTTTCTCACTTGTGTCAATTGGCCTGATAGGCTCTCTTTAGGGAATTATTCTTTGCACCATATTAGGCTGTTTGCCCAAACCTCTCTAAGGGCTATTGTTTGGATTCTGGAGGGCCCTCCAGTAGATAGGATGCAATAAGTGAGTCTTTTGGCATCGATGGCCTCATTTTCTTGCTTGGTCTTTCTCCTTTAGGCAATCTGTAAATAGTGTAACCATAGAGAAGTAAGACTTTGATGGTTCTATATTGAGGGGTCTTCTTTGGTTAAGAACAGGGAAGGTTTGAGAAAAGGTAAATTTACTATTCTTATTTGGGGAATTTGCATATACTTAGATATGCTTATTTGGAAAATTTTGAATATTTTTCTGAACTTGTTATGAAGACTTTTGTGTGAGGCATGACAGCTATGACATTATACCTTGAAAAATAAACAAATTAGAAGCATTTTGGAAATGGAGTATTATAACTTTTATGCTTTTTGGACCTATATATGACCAAAATAGGTCCCAGAAGTAGAACAGCTAGACAATTCCACCTGGAAACACGTATGCTTTTCCAATTTTCCTTGTTAGAAAATCATAAGGGTTTTCATTGACATTGGTTTTAATTAGTCGTGTAATGTGATTCACAATAGTTGTTTAGTGAATGCACACCTACTAGCATTTTACACGAGGATCTGAAAATTGTTATAAGTGCTGCCTATGTTCTCTCTGTTGATATCAAACTGTCGTTAACGCAAGATGCAAAAAGTGAGTCTTTTGGCATTGAGGGCTCCTCCTGCGTTTGCTTGATCTTTCTCCTGAGGCAGTCTGTAAATAGTATAACTAGAGAGGCTTTTAAGGCTTTGACGTATCTATATCCAGGGATGATCTTTAGTTAGGCACAGCAAATGTTTTAGGAAAGGTAAAATAACTACTCTTATCTGGTGAATTTGCATATAGTTGGATATGCTTATTCGGAAAATTTTGAATATTTTTCTTGGTTTGTAATGGAAACTTTTGTTCGAGGCATGACAACTATGACTATATATCTAAAAAATAAACAATTGGAATGTCAGAGTTAACACAGCAGAATTTAAAATACAAATAAGACACAGCAATCAATCATAAAAAAAACACAGTTTTTAACGTGGTTCACCCAACCAATCTGGGCTACATCCACCAAACAGAGGCATCGGCAATCTTATTATTCAACAGGAGATTACAACACATAATTCCTCACACCCTCTCAGCTAAAACATCCTCTACGGGCTTACATTATATAGCTGGGAGTAGAAAACTGAATCATAAATTCTCTCACAACAAATATAGGAAGCAATAACTCCTCCTCAGGAATAACTGGAGCTAACTTAGCAACAAAACCTATTGTTGTCACATTCATGAGATTTTTTCCTAATTTAATAAATAGAAAAATCTCAACAATCTCCACCTTGACAACAATTAGTCTGATACCCTGTGCCTTTATTATTTTATCTTTTCTGCAAGTCAAGAGAAGCTAGACACCAACGTAGCTTCTCTAACAAAACTGGTTTCGTGAACATGTCTGCACAGTGTTCCTTTGTATGCACTTTTTCAAGAGAGACTCCCCTTTCAGTGATAACCTGTCTTACAAAATGGTAATTTATAGGTATATGCTTTGATTTACTATGATAGGCCGGATTTTTAGCCAAATGAATTGCACTTTGACTATCACAAAATAACTTTATGTTGTCCTGTAACCTACCAAACTCACCAAACAAACCTTTCAACCAAATCGCTTCTTTGCAAGCATGTGAAGCATCTATGTATTCTACTTCAGTAGTGGATAAAGCAACAATGTTCTGTAGCTTTGACATCTAGCTAATAGCTCTACCTGCAAGAGTAAAGACATACCCTGATGTTGACCTTCTCTTATCCAAATCACCTGCAAAATCGGAATCAACATATCCGCAAACAAATTCACTACTCCTGTTATAATTGATACAATAATCACTTGTGCCTCAGATACCGAAGCACCCATTTCACCGCTGACCAATGTTCTTTTCCTGGATTTGCCATATACCCGTTGACAACCCCAACTGCATGTGAAATATCTGGTAGAGTACAAACCATCGCATACATCAAAACAACCTATTACATTGGCATATGGAATTCGAGACATATATTTTTTTTCTTCATTTGTATTAGGACATAAACTAGAAGAAAGCTTAAAATGCGAAGCTAAAGGGACTAAAACAGGCTTCACATTGTTCATACCAAACCTCAAGAGTATTTTCTCAATATACTTCTGTTGTGATAGCCACCGCTTACCATTGCTCCTGTCTCTAAAAATCTCCATGCCCAAAATCTGTCTTGCTGCTCCTAGATCTTTCATATCAAATGTCCTAGCCGTCTGAGCCTTTAACATGTTGATCTCTATTATGTTTTTACTTGCTAAAAGCATATCGTCAACATACAACACTAAGATAGTGAACATGCCATTACTTAATTTCTTAAAGTAAACACAATGATCATATTCACTTCTTATATAATTTTGACTCATTATGAAAGAATCAAATTTCTTGTACCATTGTTGAGGCGACTACTTTAGACCATACAATGATTTCTTGTTGCGATTTTGAACAAACCCTTCTGGTTGTTCCATGTAAATCTCCTCATCTAAATCTCCATGTAAACATGCAGTTTTAACATCTAGTTATTGTAATTCTAAATCAAGTAAAGCAACTAATGCTAATACAATTCGAATTGAAACAAGTTTTACAACTGGTGAAAATATCTTATGAAAATCAATGCCTGCTTTCTGAGAAAAACCTTTTGCAACCAGCCTTGCTTTGTACCTGTCCTCTGTATCATCAACACCCCTTTTCAATTTGTAAACCCATTTACATCCCACAATTTTTCTGTCTTTAGGAAGTTCTACCAGATCCCATGTGCCATTCTTGACTAATGCCATCGTCTCGTCTTTCATAGCTTCTTTCAACTTTTCACTTTTAGAACCTTCTACAGCTTCCTGATAGCACAAAGGTTCATCATCATTAGCGGTTAAAGCAACTGAAGTAACATAATCATCATACCTTTTAGGAGGACGTTTCATTCTTGTGGACCTCCTTAAAGATGTCTTTGGTACTTCCACAATTTGCTGATTATTATCTGTAGGAACTTCTTCATGATCTGCATCTGAAACTTGTTCATGTTGCCTCTGATAGTTTTTCATCTTGTTTCATCTGTATGTGTTGAACCTTAGATACATTATCCTATTTCAATTTATCATCTACATCTAGATTTTCAAGTGAAGATTCATTAAATTTAACATCTCTGTTAATGATGATCTTGTGAGTAGTAGGATCCCACAATCTGTATTCCTTAGTCCCATCACCATATCCAACAAAGATATATCTTTTTGATTTAGGATCTAATTTAGAACGTTGATGTTTCGGAACTAGAGCATATGCATCACAACCAAAAACTTTAAGTTTAGAATAATCACAAGGATGACCTTTCCATACCTCTTGAGGAACTTTGCATCCTATTGCAGTTGATGGTGATCGATTTATCAAATAGCAAGCTATAGAAACCGCTTCTGTCCATAATTCCTTCTGCAAATTGGCGTTACTAAGCGTACTTCTTGCTCTCTCTAAAAGAGTCATGTTCATGTGTTCAGCAACTCCATTTTGCTGAGGAGTATATACAGTGGTTTTATGTCTTTCGATCCTAGCGTCCTTCCAATAATTATCAAATTTCTTTGAAGTAAACTCACCACCATTGTCAGTTCTTAAACATTTAATGGTTATTCCAGTAATGTTTTCAACTAATGCTCTAAACTGTTTGAAAACTGTAAATACATCAGACTTCTTCTTTAACATGTAGACCCATACTTTTCTAGAGAAATCATCAATAAAAGATACAAAATATGACGATCCTCCATATGAGGTTGTAGGAGATGGACCCCAAACATTAGAATGGATATAATCAAGGATTCCCTTACTAGTATGTTTTCCAGTTTTAAACTTCTGCTTGCTTTGTTTCCCAAATAGACAATGTTGGCAGAAATCTAACTTAACAGACTTTAAATTAGGAAGTAACTTACGATCAGATAAAATCTTTAAACCTCTTTCGCTCATATTGCCCAACCTTTGATGCCATAAACGAATAGAATTACTGTCGTTTTCAGACACTGTAGAAACATGATTTGACTCTGTTCTTCCTTCTAACTGAAAAAGATTTCCAACTTTTTTTGCTTTCATTACTAGTAAAATT
Organism: Pinus taeda; assembly: GCA_000404065.3. Taxonomy (NCBI): domain Eukaryota; kingdom Viridiplantae; phylum Streptophyta; class Pinopsida; order Pinales; family Pinaceae; genus Pinus; species Pinus taeda. The sequence continues at coordinate 109,213 of APFE031008376.1, read as the reverse complement.
CCTTTATAAAATTTCATTACTCCACCTTGAATAAAAGTTTTATATCCATTAGTGTCTAGTACTCCTAGTGAAATGAGATTTTTTCTTAGTTCAGGTACATGTCTTACATCAGTTAGAATTTTATTTGTCCCATCAAACATTTTAAGCTAGATGCTTCCAATTCCCACAATGTTACATGTGACATCATTTGCCATGTAAACTACTCCATCATTGATTGATTTATAAGTTTTAAACCATTCTCTATGAATGCACATGTGATTTGATGCACCAGAATCTAACAGCCAATGTTGATCATGATTAGACAAATTAATTGATAACACTTCATCACTCATACCTGAAATGGATGCCGAACCTGTATCTGTCGTGTTTGCTTCTTTCTTCTCTGTCGAAGAGTCTTCTTTGGATGTTCGCTGTGTCTTCCAACAGTCCTTCTTCACATGTCTTGATTTGCCACAAAACCAACACTTTACCTTACTCTTCTTCCCTTTCGATTTTGAACGCGAGTTGTTGTGCTTACTGAAGCGTCTTTCTTTAGAACGACCTCTGAACATCATTGCTTCTGATGTAGAGGTTTCTGAATTTGACCTCTTTCTTGTTTCTTCAGACAACAAAGCTCCAACAACATCATCAAATTCAAGGGTTTCTGATGAACTAAGACTTATAGAAGTAACAAAATGATCCCATGACTCGGGCAACGAACATAATAAAGTTATAGCTTTATCTTCTGATTCAAATTTTACTTCTATACTTTTTAATTGCACCAGGAGAGTATTAAAGGTATTCAAATGATTAGTAATGGATGTACCTTCTTTTATGCGCAAACTGTATAACTGTCGCTTCAGAAGAATCCTATTGGTTAAGGATTTCGTCATGTACAACTTTTCAAGCTTTGTCCACAAACCAGCAGTAGTTTTCTCTGACACGATGTTAAAGTTAAACAAAACATCATCCGCCAAACACAGTCGAATGCCACTCAGTGCTCTTTCATCCAAGTCACTCCATTCATCATTTGTCATGGTGTAACGTTGTTTGGCTTTTCCCAACAATGCCTTCGCCACGCCTTGTTGCACGAGTAGATCATACATCTTCACTTTCCAGATCTCGAAGTTGTTTTTTCCATTGAACTTCTCGATCTCAAATCGAGCAGTTTGAGTTTTCGCCATTGATTTCTCCTCCTCTTCCACCACTAGTATCAAAAACAACAACACAGTCTAATCACTTGGGTATTTGTGAGCAGTGGCTGATTTACTGGATATACACATCACATGTTCGAAAACAACATTAAAATATGTAAGGCCATGTACATTAGGTACCAACCCAAATAATAAATCAGATGGTTCTGGATTTTGCATGCGCGTGTACAGCCTATTGTTTGATGTATTAGGTGACAAGCACGTATGGATTGATTGGCCAACAACTTATCACTATATATATATATATATATATTATATCCGCTGTGCGGTGATATCATAAACTACTATTTATCGTTATTTAATGTTTTATATTGCAATATAAAAGAAACAGCGTCCACATGAATGGTCACCAATCACGCCACAGCAGATCAATGACAGATCTGGCCATGCCACAGCAGATGACTGGAAAATAAGTCGACTGTCTTGGTCTCACGGCTGCTGCCTAACCTTGCTTTTCCGTTGTAAATATCTGAACTCTGACGCAGCTAGCAGCAATGCTAACAACACACAGGTTCACTCTTCAGCGACAGTTTGTGGATCGATCACGCTCTGATACCAATTGTCAGAGTTAACACAACAGAATTTAAAATACAAATAAGACACACAGCAATCAACCATAAAAAAAACACAGTTTTTAACGTGGTTCACCCAACCAATCTGGGCTACATCCACCAAACAGATTCATCGGCAATCTTATTATTCAACAGGAGATTACAACACATAATTCCTCACACCCTCTCAGCTAAAACATCCTCTATGGGCTTACATTTTATAGCTGGGAGTAAAAAACTGAATCATAAATTCTCTCACAACAAATATAGGAAGCAATAACTCCTCCTCAGGAATAACTGGAGCTAACTTTGCAACAAAACCTATTGTTGTCACATTCATGAGATTTTTTCCTAATTTAATTAACAGAAAAATCTCAACATGGAAGCATTTAGTAAACACGTTTTTTCCGACTTTCCTTGGAAAGCCATAAAGGTTTTCATTGACATTGGTTTTTTATGTGAGTGTTTGGGACTCGATAGTTGTCTAGTGAATTGCATACCATGCTTGCTTAGCATTTTATATGAGGGTCTGAAAACTGTTAATTCTTGTCCATGTTCTCTGTGTCAATATCCAACTATTGTTAACATTTAGTAGCAAATGCCATTTTAAGATGGGTCAACTTTTAGTTCAGATTCTGTGCCGTGTAGAGTAACTGAATATTTTTTAAAATAAGATCTTTCATCATATCAAATGCAATAGATACAACGTAAGATCAACTAACTTTATATTATAGCAAACCTAGTTACCGGCATTTATAGAGGAGATAACAAGGGAATCAGAATCAAATATTCTTGATAGTGAAAGCCCTTTTGGTTTGGATGTTCTCGAGTATTAATCTCCACTAAGCTTTTACACACGTCAATGCTTCAGGTCTTGGCATCCTCTCTATTTTGGGATGTTGGATAAACATAGATCTGTTCTCATATTTTTCATGACATTCTTATTGGATCGATGACATTTCATGTTTTTCAAAGCATTCTTTTTATATCCCTGAGATTTAAGAGAGCCCTTGACATAAATAGGTGTTATTTTTTATTCATGTTACATTGAGAGTGAAGTAATATTTCATCTTGTTTATCTGGGTAGAGGAATCTCTCATGACACATGTGCCACCCAGTGAATGCACTTATTTTATTAGTTGCTTGGCACCACCTCCTTTCGTCTTCATATTATTCCTCTGGTATCATTTGGGTTGCTTTAAGTCGTTTTGATGAATTTCTTTTTCAAGATTAGTGTATTGAAAATTGCCCATGTCCAAATTTGTATTTTAATGGTGAAATATTATGGTCATTAAGGGTTGGTTCAATTGTAGCCCAAGGTTGGTAAATGTAAACAGTTTAGGATTCCTTTCCCGTCTCTATGTCTGAACATAATCTTCAGAATTGGTGCATTCTTTCATCTCTTGTGGATTTGAAATATTTTAACATGTCAAATGTGTTCCGTATGATTCAAAATTTCACTGTTGGATTATATCAGGGGCTGTTAATGGTGAGTTTTACAGAGTTAAGAGGAATATTTAACAACTTCGTTGATTGTTAAGGGTGAATTTTAAATAGAGCCAAATTCTAACTTTTGTGAAGAGTGACTATTATGAAAAGTTGAACCCAAATGGCTAATTTTTTTGATAATGTGTGAAAGTTTCAAGTACAAGGTGTTAATTTGTGTTACTGTGGAAGGCTGTCTAGTATCACAACCACTCTGTCTCCTCACACTTCAGGTTGGTTCCTCTCCAACTCAAAGCGGGGTATCTCTGAAGTAGATGACTAAAAATATCATGATATTTAATCAGTGAAGTTTGATTGAACCAAAGAAATTGTTTACAGTTTTTTTGAAGTATTTCTCAAGTTGATTTACAGATGGTGGTTCCAAACTAGGTTTCAAAGTGTTGTGATATGTGAGTTTGGATTGCTTAGCTTGTATCAGATTTGAATCTTTGATATGTCTTAGTGAATAATTGTTTCAGATTTGTATGTGAAATTCGAGTTAAATAAGTAAATGATAAAACATGAAGTGAATGTGTCTCAAAAGTCAGATTCTAAAAATTAATTGCAACATGAGAAATGATGCAAAATGCCGATTTTTTTATAAAACAAGGGGCAGCCAGTCAATCACATGCTATAAAGTATTAGGTAAACGAGATCCAAGATTCAAATCCCTTGTGGATCAAGCCAAAAAATTGTTAAATTCAGAATTTTGTCTAACCATGATATGAAGAATCGGTTTTCCAGGAAAAATGTAGGTGTTGAATTTTTTTTGAATGTTAAAATGAATATAATTACAGAACATACAATTATGATTTAAGTTGGTCTGAAGGCAAATAAACTAGCCAAAAATCAATGTTTCTGAGTTGTGTTAGATTGCATTAAACTTGAAACAGAAATTTAAAATGAATTTTTTAGTGAGTTATATTTATAGCCTAATGTAGCTTTACATTAAAATACAAACTCTTAAGAATATATATATATATATATATATATATATATATATATATATTATTTTATAGGAATTTTAGCAAGCTAACAAGTTGGAAGTTTGAAAAGAAAATTAAATGAATGAGAGAGGGAAACTAGTGCCTACCTATTCTGGGTTGATAGGGTTACATTTATCATAAGGAGAGCTCAACTTAGTCTATAATCAAGTATTTATGGGCTATTCTAATGAGCTTTTGTTTTTTTGTTTTTGTTTTTTGTAAAGTTAGGCCTAATATATTACTATTAGATGGGCATATATAACAAAATACTGTCAGCTACCGGTTTGCCACTTGGGAATCGACACTAGTAGCACAGGTTCACAACTTTTCTGTTAAATGTTCTATGGACAACCATATTGTCTTTCAATATAACTAGAAAATAATACAAAACTTAAACTGATGAACATAAACATATCTACTCTGTAAATTGTGTTTTTTCATAAGAGAACTGGCTTGCTTGATCGTCATTCAGGAGGGGAGTTCACAAGGATCAATGGTTGTTGCTCATTATCATTGTTTGAAGAGGGGAAGTCATACTTTGCCAATTTCTTGGTTAGTCTTGAGACTTTTCTGTCGACCTTGTCAACATTGTCCATGATTTCAGCCATGCAAATTAACGGTTCTTGTTGGGTGTTAGCTCATTTTGTAAGCATTCTCCCCATGAGAGTTTAAATGTGACGGTAAATGTTGAATGTCTACTTGTAAAATGAGGAGTGCACCTTGGTAGAGTTGCCTACATTAGGAATCCATTCACTTGTTTTTTCATAAACTTGTCTATTAGGGATAATCTTCTACTTTGTGGTACCTAGCCTTCGACTTCAAAGATTGCTCTCTAAACCACTCCAGGAATGATGTTTTCATACCTATCCATCGTGGCTTCGACATATGTTTAGGTTCATGATAGATTTGTAAAGGGAGGAGGGTTGGAGACACGGGAGGGACCTGATTGCCCTCTTCTCCCTCAACGATGTGAGAAAGACGATGTCTTGCCATGTGGTTGAGCGATCGGGAGTAGCCTAACCCAAAAAAAGTATCACAAGGGGGAGGTAAATAAGCACAATAAAAAACAACAAAGGGATAATTAGGATAGATTTGCAAAGGGAGAAGGGTTGGAGATAGGGGAGGGACCTGATTGCCCTCTTCTCCCTCAACGATGTCTTGCCATGTGGTTGAGCGATCAGGAGTAGCCTAACCCAAAAAAAGTATCACAAGGGGGAGGTAAATAAGCACAATAAAAAACAACAAAAGGATAATTAGGATAGATTTGTAGAGGGAGGAGGGTTGGAGATAGGGGAGGGACCCGATTTCCCTCTTCTACCTCAACGATGTGAGAAAGACGATGTCTTGCCATGTGGTTGAGCAATCGGGAGCAGCCTAACCCAAAAAAAGTATCACAAGGGGGAGGTAAATAAGCACAATAAAAAACAACAAAGAGGGATAATTAGGGAGTAGGAATAAAACTAGAGGTGGAGACTACAAAAGGGAAAGTTAAACCTGAGAGGATAGACAAAATTGAAAGTAGGGAGGCGTGATCCCAGAGAGTTAGGCCAAGAGGGAAAGGTAAATGTGCATAGGCCTAGATTCAATTCCAGTAAACCATACAATAAACTCCTCCTAGGATTAAAAATACCAAGGAATGGAAATAAAACTAGAATAGAATGATACCACTATTTATGAAGAACACCAATAATAGAGTATCCACCATTGAGGAAAGGTTCAAGATACACTATGAGTTGACCAGTTTTCAGTTGAAGACCACTGCCACTCCAACATGTAGTGCTATCTCCATCCCCAAATTGGCATTAATCTTATAGTTTTATACACTCTTTGTCTCAAGGAATAATATGTATGCAAAAGCTAAAAATTGCCTACCCGCACTGAGTGTGTTGAGTGCAATAACCAACTATATAAGCATTGATCCAAAATGGATTTTGGATATACTCCTAAGTCTAAGTGTTCCTCACAGAGGAAAATGAAAGTCCAAAGAAGTTCCTGGAAATAGCCTCATTGTAGAGATCTTCTTTTTTTGAATCTACTGCAACTTGAATGGGCTAAAATGGACTTAGGATGCAGAAGTTCTCGCTCAAAGAAGAGGCCCTTTGTTCCTTAGAAAAAGAGGCAAAATCCCTTAAAAAATGGCAAAAAACCCTTATAAAGGGAAATCACATCGAAAGAAGGCAAAGGGCTGGACTTAGGCAGAGGCGGAAGAAACTTCGATTTGCCAATCCGATGTATCGAATCAGACACAGACACGTGCGATATCGGGACCCTAGACCTATGCGATACGCCGATCGCTGATGATCGGATCAGTGAATTGGCGTCAGCGATGCCATATGGAAAGACCCTGGGACTTTGCGATATGCGATTGCGACATGTCGCATCGCAATATCGCATTGGAGCAACACAAAGGAGCGGGGCCGATATATGCGACTTGCGATAAAGTTGAACCCGACAGGTCTTATTGGCCCAAATATATATATATATATATAGAGTTCCGGAAGGAAAGGGTTTTTCTATGTAAAATCACGTTTTCGTTAAATAAGCGAAATACAAAGGAAAACACCCGAAAGCAATAAAACCGGACCCGAAGGGGAAATAAAGGCGCGATTAATGAAATTTGAGTTCCGTAGGCGGGATTTCGGGCAGGCCTTAGGTGGAAAGCGGTTTTAGGCTGGCTTCGCCCGATCCCATACAATGAACAATGCGTGGTTGGCGGAGGAGAGAGGAAAACCACCTTTTCGGTTGGTAACCTCTGTATCCTTAGGTTGCCCGAAATTGAATGTGGACCGTTGGATCAGAGATCTCGCAGATCAACAATGGAGATTGTGACTATAGCCAAAGGCGGACCCGAAATGATTATAGGGTGGATGCGATACATTTTCAAATCCGATAAAAAAGATTTTGTCGGGTTTTTGAAGGTTTTCCCGTGTATTTGGGATTTTGTCCAATACACTAATGCGATGCGATATGGCACCTAATGGCGGACCCGATAGGGATTTAGGGGCGATTGAATGGAATTTCACGTCCGACATTGTATTTTCCAGAAATCTCTATATAAGGCAATTTTTTTAGATTTTGGGTTTCTGCCTATGAAACGACCCCGATTCCTTCTATATCAACTCCTAATCATCATTCCACGCCACAAGTAGGCGTTTTGGCAGATGATGAGGCGTTTGAAAGGCACAGAGTCGCAGAGCCAAATGCCCAGTCGAACAGACAACGCAGAGAAGCCACAGAGCCACAGGGGAATGATTGAACGCAAGGAAACGATTGGGGCAGTCGAAAAGCCGGGAAAATGCCTCAAAGGAGCCTAGAGAGCTCAATTGAGGGGGAGTTGAACGTTGAAAGCAGTTGGAGAGTCGAGAGAGCAGAGAGAGGGAGCGAAAGCTACTACGCAGAGTAGCTGAGGGAGTCACTTGGAGGTCAATTGAAAAGCCAGAGAGTTGCAAAGAGCCAAAGAAGCCAGAGCCGAAGAGCCAGAGTCAGAGCCAGAGCCAAAGATCCAGAGTGAGAGCCAAGCGCTAGAGCCAAGAGCCGAGAGGCAGAGGCAGAGGCAGAGGCAGAGGCAGAGCCAGAGCCGAGAGCCAGAAAGCCGAGAGTTTCAAGAGCCAGGGATAAAATGGTGTCTAAACCCATTGTTTCTGTGTAAAACAGTGGAGTTGAGCCAAAAGCTTGTAAAAAAGACTTTGCCATAATCCCAGAGAGCCTAGTTGAGTTGATTAGAGCTCAAGGAGATGTAGCCCAGGAGTTTTGGGTGAACTCCATATTAAATCGTTGTCTTATGTGTGTTTGTTGTTCGCTGCATTGTTTAACTGTTATATGCCTTATATCAGTTTAAGCAAATCAATTCATAGCACATAAACAGTTTAAAACCAAACACAAGCATAAACCTTTATTTTCAAGCATATTATCAATTCCGCATTGGTTAATCAATAAGACTTGGGAACATTTAAGCTTTGGAATTGGGAGAGTTCCTTGTAAGTTAGACAAAAAGCCTAAGTGCCCCATTTTCAGTGGTATTAGAGCCATACGTTTGGTTAACCCCCACCTTCAAAGAAGGTTATATTACAATGCTTGATTGACAAAGCAAAGATTGCTTGTCTGAAAGGTGTTTGGGCAATCAAGGATTGATTGTTTGATTGATTGTATGCTTGTTGTAGACTAACTATTGTTTGAGTTTGCAGAGGTGAAGGGAAAGCTGTTGATAGCTCAGTCCAGGAAGGGCAAGAAGGAAAAAGGGCTGAAGACATTCTTCTATTCCAAAGTGTCAGGCCAGGCAGTAACTCCATAAGGAAAAAATGATTCGACTGTTCTATTCCATCAGGTAGGTCTTCATTATATACATGAGGGAGAGACTGTTCAGTTCGTCTCCCGATGACCGTTCATATTTCCTATTTATCTATTTACATAAATTCACCCAATCACAAGGATTAGGTGTCAACATTCCCCCCTTAATCTGAAGGGATGTTAGTGAGTCCAAGCATCATTCTGAATCGTTCAAGCTTTTCTCTTCCAAGCGCTTTGGTGAAGATGTTTGCAATTTGTTCATTTGTGGAACAATGACGAAGATGGATTGTTTTAGCCTCAACATGATGTCGAATCAGATGATATTTAGTATTGATGTGCTTCGTTCAATCATGGAACTTTGGGTTCTTGGCCAACTTTTTTGCAGAGGTATTGTCAATCATGAGCGGAGTTGATTGTATTTGTTTTTACCTGCAAATCTTCAAGAATTTTCCTGAGCCACACAATCTCTTTTGTTGCTTCAGCTGCTGCCACGTATTCTGCTTCTATTGTGGAATATGCTAGAATTGATTGTTTGTGTGATCTCTAGGAGACAGCTCCTGATCCAAGACTCATAGCATATCCTGAAGTTGATACCCCAGTTTCTTTGTCTCCATCGAAGTCTGAATCAGAGTATCCAATCAAACTGAAGTCATCCACCTGTGTATACTTGATTCCAAAGTCTTGAGTTCCCTTCAAGTACCTTAGAACTCTTTTTGCAGCAGACCAATGTCCCTCACAAGGCTTTTGCATAAATCTAGAGAGGATTCCAACAGCAAATGAAATGTCTGGTCTGGTAGTAGTTAGGTAGTTGAGACTTCCTACAAGCTGTCTATACTTTGTTGCATCCTCAAATTCCTTTCCTTCAATAGATGTGAGCTTTAAGTTTTGTTCCATTGGAGTAGTAAGAGGATTGCACTCTGTCATGCCAAACCTGTTCAACAAATCTCCAATGTATTTCTTTTGAGAAAGAAATATGGACTTTGGATGTTGGGTTACTTCAATGCCAAGATAGTAATGAACATAGCCCAAATCAGTCATTTCAAAACTTTTTCCCAATTCTTTCTTTATGGATGCAATGTAGCTTTCATTGTTCCCTGTCATCAAAAGATCATCTACATATACCACAAGATATACAACTATTTTGTCAACTTTCTTGACAAATAAACTTGCATCATCAAGATCAAAATGTTTGAAATTGACTTTCAGAAGATGCTCAGTTAGTTTTTCATACCAAGGTCGCGGTGCTTGTTTGAGGCCATACAAGGACTTCACAAGTTTGCATATTTTATGTTCATGTCCTTTCACAACATTCCTTCAGGCTGGGACATAAAAACATTCTCTTTTAGATCTCCATTCAAGAAAGCAGTTTTTACATCCATTTGATGGACTTTCCAACCGTTCTGAGCTGTTAGTGCAAAGAGTGTCCGGATGGTGGCCCATTTTGCTGTGGGGGCAAAATTTTCCTCATAATCTACCCCTTCCTTCTGTGCAAAATCGTTTGCCACAAGCCTAGCTTTGTGCTTGTCAAGTGAGCCATCAGCTTTGTACTTGTTCTTGTAGACCCACTTGCAGCCAATTGGTTTGGTTCCAAATGGAGGATCAACCAGCTTCCAAGTGCCGTTCTTTATGAGGGCATCATACTCCTTTGCATCGCTTCTTTCCATTCATCATGAGAAGCAACTTCTTTGAAGGAAGTTGGTTCAAAATCTGTAGACAAGTTCAATTCACAATCATAAGAAACGTCCATATCAACAGGTGAATTGGATTCATCTACATCACCTCCATTTTTCAAGTTTGAATTTCTAGTTCCTGTCTTTCCAACTTCATCAGGATGAACACTTTCAAGTGTCTTTGTCAGCCACTTTGTGGGACCTTTTTCAGATGGTCCAGGCTGCTCTGTTGATTGAGTTTGGACTGAATCAAGATTGAGTCTCCCAATTCTATCAATCACATCACTTAAAGTATCATCCATTGTTGGAGTTTCATGCGGGGGAGAGTGTTCTTCAGAAGAAGATTCCACATGTTGATCTAGTATAGGAATCCCGCCTTCAAGATGTGGAATCTGGTTATCAAATTCTTGAAATGATTTTGTTTTTGCGAATCTATCCAAGCGATCAAGTTGCCGCTCAACAACATTGAGGCGGTATGCTTTGGAGGTGTTTGAATATCCCAGAAAGATACACTTACAACTTATAGCACCAAGTTTGTTTCTATGTACCTTTGGTATCAAGGCATAACAAGTGGAACCAAAGACCCTCAGATGCATTACCGAAGGAACGTGTCCATACCACATTTCATATGGGGTCTTGTTTCTTATAGCATTAGATGGACATCTATTCTTTATATATGCAGAGCATAAAATAGCATCAACCCAAAACATTATCTTTGCATTTCTGAAGAAGAGCATGGATCGTACCATATTTAAGATTGTCCTATTCATTCTTTCAGCTATACCATTATGTTGGGGATTATAAGGCACAGTTGTTTGATGTTTGATCCCATGTTGGTGAAGATAGTTTTCAAATTCATTTGATGTGTATTCTTTTCCATTATCAGTGCGAATAGACCCAATATGAGATTGTGCATCATTTCAATCCATTTATGAAAATTCTTGAATGTTTGAAAAGCATCAGATTTGTTCTTCAATAAATAAACCCAACACATTCTGGTGTAGTCATCAATAAATGTCATGATATATTTATTTCCATGTGCAGAAGGAACAGGCATTGGACCACATAAATCTGAATGAATAAGTTCAAGCTTCCTATGTGCTCTTGAATGTGAGTCATGAAATGACTGTTTGCTATGTTTTCCTAGAATGCAAGCATCACATTGCTTAAGTTTTCTAGGAATTGTAGGCAAACCAGCAACACCATTTTTCTTCAAT
>APFE031008376.1:86590-97409 GCA_000404065.3 Pinus taeda | reverse complement strand
GAAGAAAGTCTGGAAGACCAGGTAGTTTAACCCTGATTGTGCCAAGCCCTGATGGCTTGATTTTTGATTGATCTGCAAAATATACTGCTCCATCAACATTGTCAGTGAAATCTTCAAAAAAATCTTTTCTATGAGTCATGTGGCAGATTGCTTCTGAACAAGCAACCAATCATTTTGCCAAGAAGCAAGTGAAGCATTAAACAAATATTTATTTACTCCAATGTTACATTGTGCCACAACATAGTGAGCGGATTCAGGTGATTTACGTTTTTCTGTATCATCAGTTTTACCTTTCTGTTGGTTTCTTTTCTGCTCAATTTTGTCCCATGGGAGCTTGCATGTAGAGGCATCATGTGATCCATTTCTTTTGCAGCGTACACAATGCAAATCTGCCTTTTCTCCTTGAGAATGTCTGCCTCCCCTGCCTCTGAAATATCTTCATCTTCTTCTTCGACTTCCTCTTCCTCTTGAAGAATCTTGAACATGATGCTTTTCTTTATGAGCAAGGCACACAACCTCTTAAGAGATTCAGGGGCTGTCTTCTTTCCGAAAGCTCTCTCTTTCAGCAAATTTTTTCACAAGAGAGTCAAAGGTTATATCTTTGAGATTTCCATTTGCTTGCAATGACTCAAGATAATTGGAGTAAGTAGGATAGAGTGCATTGAGAAAAACGATAAGAGGAATATTCAATTCAACCTTAGTGGATTTGATATCATGCATTATAGACTTTACTTCAGATGCAAGAGCAAGATGATCATTATTTTGCAGTTCAAGAGTGAAGAGTTTAATCATGAGTTGAACTACTTCAAGTGCAGAATGTGAGTCATAGAGTTCTTTCAGATTTTGTAAGGCTTCAAAGGCAGTTGAATATGACGAAATATGGCGGCTCACCTCTTCATTTACAGATGCTGCGATTAATGCGTAAACTTTGCTGTTTTTGTTTTCCTAAATGATGAGCTCTTTGTCTGAGGTAGGTTGTACTGGTTCATTGTCTCCGTCTCCAACACACACTCCTTTCCACAACTTATTGAAAATGAGGGTGTGTTTTTACCATCCGGGACCATTCAGGATAGTTTTCCTTGCCAGTGAGAACTATTCCTACCATGGATATGATTGAATGCATACTGGCAAAAAAAAAAAAAACAAAAAAAAAAAACAAAAAACAAAAAACTTTTAATGGAAAAAAAATATAGTTATGATGTGACTGGACAACAAACTCAAATTTCAATTCGCATTCATCTGCACAACATTAAAGTATAGAATATGGCAATATACTAAGTCCAAAAAATACCCTCAATAACATAAAGCATTGCGTCCACTAAAAGGCCTGACACATCATAGTCCAGGAGTAATTGAATTACATTTGTACCAAGAAGAACCTTGCATCATAGTCCAGGAGTAACTGTATTACTGTTCAATATCTCGCATTGTCACACCTTTGTTTGTATCAAATCATACATCTCAGATTTCCCCAGAACTTAAGTCTTGTATTATATCTCAACTTTCAAGGGAGACTCGCGTTTATATTTTAATCATACCTTTCGAATGAACTTCGGATATTGAAGCAGAAGAGTCCTAGATCTTAGTTATTGTGTATGAGAATCAAGTGTATCACAGTATCTCATATGAAGACAATACAAATTTCAAAACTCAGACTTCAAGAAAGGGCTTGTATCACTTGTTTTGCATACAGAAAACAATTTGGACTTCTTAAATTAAGATACAAAGATGTAAAATCAGACTTCATAGGGATTTCAAAGAGAACTTCAAATACAGCTACCAACAAGAAGTGATATTCACCCTTGTAACCTTAGCTCATCACCATGGTAGAAGGCCGCTTTCTTCAATATCAACCTATTACGAGGGGTCGTCGCCGCTGATCGAATGCCCTTGGTGGTCAAGCGAGGGGCTGAGCTTCATATGTTTCTGGGCCAGCGGAAGCATTCATCGATCGCTTCTTCCTTGACAGAACATTGATACCAAAGAAACTCACCGGCTCCATTCCTGCACCTCAATTGATCTGATCTTTTCACAGAACTCTACTCTGAATGCGCAGTTTTATTCCAAAATTCTAAATTTAACAGATACCCAACAGAAAACAATTTTCTCTACAGCATAGAGCTGTCAAAAATCAGAATTGATGAGGCAACTAGGAGATAAGACTGAGAGGCAATGAAAGGTTGTGGTTTGAATGGGTTTTGAAATGCTTGATGTGAATCAGTGCAGACTGCCACAACAAGGCAAATGGAGAAACAAAATCGCATGCCCTTCAAAAAATAAAATTAACGCACATGGACAGTATGGACAACATGGATAACGCTAGACAGTGGGGCAGTATGGACAGTATGGACAACACTAGATAGTGGGGAAGTATGGACAGTATGGACAACACCTTTTTTGAAATGTTTAAAGCAGCGTTTAGACCTGGTAGCGATAGTGGAGGGGGCAACTACCATGTCAGAAGCAGCTAATTATATGGAGGAGTAGCTCAGCTATATGGAGAGCAAACTAGGGAGTTACAAGGGACATAAGAGCTAAAAAAAAGGGGCTAGCTCTGATACCATGTCAGGCTAGACAGTAACTCCATAAGGCAAAACTGATTCGACTGTTCTATTCCATCATGTAGGTCTTCATTATATACATGAGGGAGAGACTGATTAGTTCATCTCCCGATGACTGTTCATATTTCCTATTTATCTATTTACATAAATTCACCCAATCACAAGGATTAGGTGTCAACACAAAGGACCTCAAAGCAATCCTTGAAGTATGAGAAGTTTGTTGCAAAAGGTTGCTTATAAAGCCCTTTATTAATCTTGTTTGAAGTTCTTTTGTTCATTGGCATAATGACTACTTCTACAAGTGAGTCCTCAAATTCTTCTTTCTTCATCACAAGACTCTTTGATGAAGACATGAAGCAACACTTGTCCACCATGATGGATATGGTGAGAGAAATGTATGAGGATGAAAGAAATAGCAGCATACTTAGAGAGCAATTGAATTCCATGAAGGAAGAGAAGCAGTTGCTTACTGACAAATTGCAGGGAATGGAGAGACAACTTCATATTGCAAATATGAACCTGAGAAGGATGCATGGGTTGAAGACACAACTCTTTGTTGCCCAAGAAGCCTTGGTCAAGTATCAGCTTGAAGAAGAGGTAAACCATTCCAGCTTGTCTTCAAACTCCTCTAAAAATGCTTATATTGGTTTTTTTCAAAAACATACCAAAGGCATAGGTTCCAAGCTAATGTCCAAAATGGGCTATGAAGGAAAAGGCTTGGGTAGACATGCACAAGGTATTGTTGAACCAATAATGATTGAGGAATGGCCTAAGTATTTGGGTCTTGGCTATGGACAAGCTTATGGAGAGAGTTTCAAAGCTGCCATGCAGGCCATTGAAACAACTCCAAGGAGTTGCATTACAGAGTGTGAAGATTGTATATAGGGGGAATGCAATAGCCTGAAACATCATTTGCAGGATGTAGGTGTTCAGAAGCACACACTTGAACCAGAGAGTTGGGGAGACTCTAACAGCCTTGAAGAGATTGATGGTGTTCCAAAGGGAGCCACTTTTTCATTTGATTCACCTCCTCATGAAGGCAATAAAGGTGAAAGAGAAAGATATAAATCTGGTTCTAAACATTTTCCTTTTGATTGTGCAAAGCATGATAAATTTCCCCATATGTATGGGAAAACAATTGTATGTTCCTTTTGTGGGTTGGATAACCATAATGTTTCTAGATGTTGGAAGAGAATGGCCACATATAGGAAACTTTTGAAGGAAAAGAAGCAAAAAGCGAAAGGTCCATTGGACAAGGCAAATCATGCTGTCAAGAGGATGCACATGCAGTGCACTCACTGCCATAAGCTAGGACATCTTGCTACAAAATGTTGGACTCTGAAGCCAACAATGCTTCCACCAAAGCTGAAGAAAGTGGAAAGAGAAGATGGCAGAAATGGAAAGGAAGATTCCATGAATGATGTGTCTTATGATGATTCACATGTTGATGCTGATGTGCAGACAAAGGTAGTACCTTTGAAAAGGATTTGTAAGAAATGGTTGGAGTTCTTATCCAATTAAGATTGCATGTCTATTGATGCATCTATATTATATTTCATTTCAGCTTCGAAAGTACAGTGTGCTTAAGTGAAAGTTGAAGGATGAAATGCATGCATGAACAGGAGATGCATGAACATAGGGATGTTGATGATTTCCTTGTTTTTGAACATGTATGTGTTATTAACTTGCAGGGTTGATTGCTTTGACATGCATGTGATGCCATGTCGACTTAGGAGAAGTTAACTTGGTCTTCAAATGGAGATAATGATGAAGTGTTTCATCTTTTGAAAAAGAGTCCTAATGGTCTTTTTCTACATGCTTGATTTGAAGGGTCATTTGTTTAAAGACATGTTTTGTGGGCTTGTAATCTAGTCCATCATTTGTATGCAAATATAAGACATGGAGGTATTCACAAGATGTGAAAATCTGTTTCTTTTGTTGAAGCAGGAGTTTAGGCCATCAAGTTGTTGTCTGTGTTTCTGTTGTTGTTAAATAGTTATTGTTAACAACTTTTCAAATAGGTACAAATGAAAGTTTTGTGAAGCAGATGAACTTCAAATTTGTTTGAGCCACCTTGGATCAATGATCAAGGCAAAGGAGTTCAAACCGCCTTCTATGACCATTTCAGCGGAAGTTTTGCAGGAAGGCAAGGAGGAGGACAATTCTTCCTAGGAAGACCAACCCATTCAGGAGGGGAAGTGGTCAGAGACTTTGGTTCAGAGGCACTATGCAAGGCAAGTGTGTGGACGCTGAAAGAAGAGGGTGTTGTTACTCTCAGGTATTGTTCGGATCAGTATATCAGTCTTTTGGAGACCAAAAGTTCTTTTAGTGGGAAGGCGTGATCCAAAATGGATTTTGGATAGAATCCTAAGTCTAAGTGTTCCTCACAGAGGAAAATGAAAGTCCAAGGAAATTTCTGGAAAAAGCCCCATTGCAGGGATCTTCTCCTTCTGAATCTACTGCAACTTGAATGGGCTAAAATGGACTTAGGATGCAGAAGTTATCGATCAAAGAAGAGGCCCTTTGTTCCTTAGAAAAAGAGGCAAAATCCCCTAAAAATGGCAAAAAACCTTATAAAGGGAAATGGCATTGGAAAAAGGAAAAGGGTCGGACTTAGGCGGAGGCGGAAGATACTCCGATCCGCCGATCCAATGTATCGAATCGGAGGCAGACACGTGCTATATCGGGACCCTAGACTTAGCGATTGCGATCGTGCGATACACTAATCGCCAATCATGCGATATGCTGATCGCCAATGATCGGATCGGCGATGCCATATGGAAAGACCCCGAGACTTTGCGATATGCGATTGCAACATGTCACATTGCAATATTGCATCAGAGCAACACAAAGGAGCGGGGCCGATATATGCGACTTGCAAATAAAGTCGGACCCGACGGGTCTTATCGGCCCAAATATATATAAATATATATATATATATATATATATATATATATATATATATATATTGAGTTGGGGTTTTTCTATGTAAAATCACATTTTCGTTAAATAAATGAAATACAAAAGAAAACGCCCGAAAGTAATAAAACCAGACCCGAAGGGAAAATAAAGGCACGATTAATGAAATTTGAGTTCCATAGGCGGGATTTCAGGCTGGACTTAGGCGGAAAGCAGTTTTAGGCTAGCTCCGCCCTATCCCATACAGTGAACAACGCGTGGCTGGCGGAGGAGAGAGGAAAACCGCCTTTTCGGGCAGGTAACCTCCGTATCCTTAAGCTGCCCAAAATTGAATGTGGACCGTTGGATCAGAGATCCCGCAAATCAACGGTGGAGATTGCGACTGTAGCCAAAGGCGAACCCGAAATGATTATAGGGTGGATGCGATACATTTTCAAATCTGATAAAAATGATTTTGTCGGGTTTTTGAAGGTTTTCTCGTGTATTTGAGATTTTGTCCAATACACTAATGCAATGCGATATGGCGCCTAATGGCGGACCCGATAGGGCTTTAAGGGTGATTGAATGGAATTTCACGTCCAGATTTCACGTCCAACAATGTATTTTCCAGAAATCTCTGTTTAAGGCAATTTTTTTAGTTTTTGGGTTTTTGCCTATGAAACGGCCCCGATTCCTTCTGTAACAACTCCTAATCATCATTCCACGCCACAAGTAGGCATTTTGACAGACGATGAGGCGTTTGAAAGCCACAGAGCCACAGAGCCAGATGGCTAGTCGAACAGACAGTGCAAAGAAGCCATAGAGCCACAGGGGAATGATTGAATGCAAGGAAACAGCTAGGGAAGTCGAAAAGTTGGGAAAATGCCTCAAAGGAGCCTAGAGAGCTCAATTGAGGGGGGGTTGAATGCTGAAAGCAGTTGGAGAGCTGAGAGAGCAGAGAGAGAGCGAAAGCTACTGCGTAGAGTAGCCAAGGGAGTCACTTGGAGGTCAAGTGAAAAGCCAGAGAGCTGCAGAGAGCCAAAGAAACTAGAGCTGAAGAGCCAGAGTCACAACCAGAGCTAGAGCCAAGTGCCAGAGCTAGAGCAAGAGCGAGAGCCGAGAGCCAGAAAGCCAAGAGCTTCAAGAGCCAGGGATAAAATGGTGTCTAAACCCATTGTTTCTGTGTAAAATAGTGGAGTTGAGCCAAGAGCTTGTAAAAAGGACTTTGGCATAATCCCAGAGAGCCTAGTTGAGTTGACTAGAGCTCAAGGAGATGTAGCTCAGGAGTTTTGGGTGAACTCCTTAGTAAATTGTTGTCTTATGTGTGTTTGTTGTTGGCTGCATTGTTTCACTATGATATGCCTTATATCAATTTAAACAAATCAATTCACAACACATAAACAGTTTAGAACCAAACAACATACACTTTCATTTTCAAACATATTATCAATTCCGCATTGGTTAATCAATAAGACTTGGGAACATTTAAACTTTGGAAGTGGGAGAGGTCCTTGTAAGTTAGACAAGGAGCCTAAGTGCCCCATTTTTAGATCAAGCATCAAGCCACTCTCTCTTCACACCCTTGGACCAACTAGTGCCATGATATGCCTTCAACCTCCCTGTATTTGCCATAATTGTCACTTGACAACTCCTAATGGCTAAGTGCAGGATGCCCTGTCCTTCTTTGAACTCCCACGAATCAAATGCCATCATCTCTAACCTCTCCCATGAAAAAACCATATCAACTTGTAGTTATAGGTGTACCTTACTCCATGCAGAGTGCCATTTGGTGGCCACTCTATCCCACACATTAAATGGGCCGCACTCATTTCAATTGATGGAAGCTGCCCTTCCATATATGCACCCACCTTGGGGATGCTCTAAATAAGCTATAAAGCCCTTCTATTGAAAAAATAAATACTATGCAAGGAAATTATTCAAAATTAGTATCAATTTTTACACAAAATCAAATGATTTATTTTGCTGAAATATTGGTAATTCATGTCAACATTTTTTTAAAAATATTTTAGATTAGAAACACTGAAATTCAAACAAAATTAAATTAGAAGGATGTGAAAGTGTCACATTTAATTATTAACCTTCGAAGTAAGTTTCTTGCTTGATAGTCTTTATTCAATTCTCTAATTTGCATTCATAAGCTCTATCACCAACAAATGTTCTCATATAATAGACTATCTTACAAATAAGGGGAGATTTTTATTTATAGAATTCTAGGTTCAACCATTTCAAATAAAATAATAATATTTTGGTGATAATGTTTGATGAGTAAAGATTTAAAAATAATATTGCAAATTCTTAAATTGGTTCTCAAATACTAATAAAATTCTTTCACATGTGAGTAAAAAAAAAACCTTTGGTACATACATAAGAGAGAAATGATCCAAATACTAGTAAAATGATGCTCAAGAGAAGTGTATCCTTGAGGATGGTACCATGAACTTTTAACCACTTCCTAAAATAACGATAGGGGTTCTAAACAAGTGTGTGCTCTAAGAGGTCAACAAAGTTGTCAACAATAAAATCTCCCAATGGAAAGTAGTGAGGTTAGGGAAGCATACCACTCTCAAAATAGTAAGTGACAAACTCCATGGAATAGAATAATAGAATCCATGTGATGACTACATTCAAATTTAATAATGTGTAAAGATTCTCCTCAAAATAGTAAATGCGTTCAAGTACCAAATCAAATCTCGTATTGTAGGCGCAAACAAAATGTGAACAAAACTATTTCACATGAAAACTTATTATTTAATAATGATGTGAAAGTTGGTATGAAGGGATGGCGTATACACAACTAATCCTCAAGGGATGTGTAAACCCAACACACTGCTCAATGTGTGTGCCAGATGAAGTTAATGGAAGTGGCATGTGAAGTGTGAAAAATGCTAAAAGAATGCCATCGATATTACATGAGGGTAATTTTAACAGCATATTTTTTATGTGAATTTCCTTGATGTGTATGTGAAAGGGGAGTGCTACCCTGAACATGTGTTTCTCATGCACAATAAGTTATATTTCCTAGTCTTTTTCTATTTTAATCAAGTTGGAGCATAAAGAATAAGATTTGATTAAGGTTTAAAACCCGATAATAAAATAGGTCGATAAGGTGCTTCAACTGTAGGTTTGGGCTTGATTAACTAGTAGTAAAATACACAAATCACTTTGACATGTTCAGACATGGGAAATGCAGTTTAATTAAATATGCCAAATGAGAGTTAAGTAATGAAGGATCACTGTATGGAAATAGATGAATACAGATCATGCACTCTCTCTTTGTGGGTAAATGGTGGAATATGAGCAATACTACAATTGTTTAGGAAAAATAGAAATGTGAGGACATAATGAGTGGTATCTAAGCTCAATAATGGATGGATTATGCATCTAAACATATTATTACAAAGTTCACCCCCTAGCTAAGGACACCATAACTAGGAAAGGCTTGAACCCACCATGAAATGACCAAGAGAAAATAATGACAAGAATATCATGAGCACAAGATAGGAGATATGAGATTTCTTCACCAAAAGCCAATCATGGAGTATCACCTATAACAAGATGATTATACATGATATTCCACTGAAGCAACCTCCACAAATGATACAATATATGATTAATACACTTCATAAATTGAAATGAGAAAAGGAGCATGAAGATCATACTGTGAGGTCATCTTGTAACAATGTCACCTTTCCCCTTAGTTCGCCAAGGATTAGGTAAACAATAAAGGTAGCACAAAATAACATGTGCATTAATAGTGACCCCCAAAGTTTTCCACTGGTGTATAGAAAGTCCATTGGTGTCATCTTGCAAACTGTCATAAATTGGTCCTTAGGCACCCCATATAACATATGGTGTAACACTTCATATAAACAAAGTGTCTCTTAAAAAAATGTTTTATTCCCATCCTTTACTTAAATAATGAAGAATTCTACAAAGAGTTGAAGTCCAATGACTAATTTTTCATGATGTTATGTTCTTTCCATAAACCAAGTATCTCTTTCGAATGTTTTATTTTTAGCCTTTACTTACAAAATGATTATTGTTAGGTTGTGTTATATTCTTTCCACGACTAGCCCACGTAGTTAACCAGGGGGTTAGAGTCCGTCCCCCCTTCATTGCGCTTTGAGGGGTGCAGGTAACTCTACTCTATGGAGTCCGGGGCAACAGCCTGGAAAATTTTGGTTTTGGAACCTATGTTAGGTTGGGCGAACCCACCTATGGTTTTGTGCACGATTTTCACACATGTTTTTCGACGTGATGGTTTTCGGTCCATGGTATTGGATGCTTCGGTATGTATAAATATGTATTATAACATTGAAAGGAACATAATGAAAAATCAAGCTGGTAGTCGCAGTTTTGGGATCCAGGGGAAAATCTCTGTGTATATGTGTTCTATGTGTTATGCTCTCACATTATTTATTTTATGCGTTTTAGAATTCGTATGCAGGTAATTTTTGTACGGGGTTAAAACCTACATTTGGTATCAGAGCTGTTTTGGCTTCAAGGGGACGCCTTTGTTACTGAGGGGTTTCGCTTGGGCCTGTGGTAGACCCTGTATAGTGGGAGATCTACGAGATCGATTCTGGTGGTTAAAGAAGATGACGAGCAGTGGAAAGATAGAGATCAAGAAATTTAATGGTAAGAGTTTTGAGTTGTGGAAACTCAAGATGGAGGATCTGTTGGTGGATAAAGATCAGTGGATCGTGGTAGGTCCAGGTACTAAACCAACGAGAGTCCGATGAAGAATGGAAGAAGTTGGATCGAAAGGAAAAGAGCACAATACGATTGTGTGTCTCAGATTCAGTATTGTTGAATGTATCAGGGAATGCTACGACAAAGGCTTTGTGGGACAAGTTAGAGACTTTGTACCAATCTAAGTTTTTGGTGAATAAATTGTTCCTGCGGAAAAAGATGTATAACCTGAGGATGAAAGATGGAGACTTGGTGACAGAGCATCTAAACGCATTTAATACTGTGGTAAGTCAGTTAGCATCTGTTGATATTAAAATTTCAGATAAAGATAAGTGCATCAGTTTGTTGTGTTCTCTACTAGATTCGTGGGATAGTTTGGTATTGTAATAGGTAGCAATGCAACTGCCTTGCAGTTTGATGAAATAGTCTCATCCTTGCTAATGGAGGAGATGAGGCGGAAAAATATGGAGAGCTAGAATGGTGATGCCTTTTCTATACGAGGATGGTCCCAGAACATAAATAAAAATAAGTCATCGAGTGGGAGATCTAAATCTAGAGGGAGATCTAAATCTCTAGGAAAACCTGTAAAGGTGGTGTGTTGGAAATGCGGAAAGGAAGGGCACTACAAAAGGGACTGTAAATCTAAA